>CAUHTR010000423.1:17500-136315 GCA_959609185.1 Schmidtea polychroa | reverse complement strand
CTCACCGAAAATATGTTTTCGAAAGATAGGAATAAAAATCAAAATTGACACATTTATTAAAATATTTAAATCGCATATATAAATAGTTATTGGAAGCTTTATTTTATAAATATTTTAAAATATTTTTTATTAAAATAGCCTTCTATGAATTTTTGAATTTTAGAGCATATTTAATTTTAATTTTTAATAAAAATATTTTAAAAATTCTTCAGAAAAAGAAGGTATATCATTATATTTTTAACCAATGAGAAATAAGAAAAAGGAAATAAAATCGAGATGTGCTAAATTCCAGGAGATTGACAAGGAATATTTTATAGTCGAAAATCTTTTCATTAAATACATTATTCGCAGCAAAAGGCCTAAATGATCACTTTATTGTTATAAATAATAAATGCTGCTACCAAGAAATCATCTTTATACTTATTATTATTATTATTATTATTATTATTATTATTATTATTATTATTATTATTATTATTATTATTATTATTATTAATATATACTGTGACTTTGTTGCAGAGTCCATAAACAGATTATCAAATTATTTGCCAGTGGGGTACCTCATCAGTCATCGAATAGTAATTCCCATATCAAATCAACAACAATTTAAGATTACTTTAATTTTTCAAAAATATATTTTCGTGTATTATTTAATAAAATTTCTTTTAATTTCGTCTTGCAGAGTTATTTCCATCGTGAGACATAGAATATTTTAATAATTAATCGCATTTGGTGTTTATATTTAATGACTTTAAGCTCGATTTATTATTACTCCAGTTTATATAATTTATTAATGTTATTTTTAAATATAATTGTTAATTTTTTATAAATTTTGATGTTAATGTATATATATATATATAAATAATTTTAATGTTAGTCTCTGTGCATATCTGTGAGTATTATCTATTTATTTAATATATATTTATATTTGTAATTCCATTGTTTGTAATTATTTATGTAAACAATTATAAACTTTTGTTTCCAATAAATTTATATTCTGTTGATGGTTTCAATAAGCTGTACTGATATTATCTATAATATCAAATATTACAGTTTTTGGTTAAATCTGATAAATATTTTAATGTTATGGCAGTCAAAGAACCAGGTAAATTATCATCAATAAATTCGAGTGTCCATAGATACTGGTTTTAACAAGATTTTTTACATAAATCATTTTTTATCACATAAATGTCCCTTACTATGTTAATTGTTATTAGGTATGGTTGGATATGTTTTCTTCTTATAGACCAATGGTTCCCAACCTTTTGAGGTAATCGTACCCTTTGGTAACAATTTGGAATTTTACGTACCCCTAACTTTTATTGTTATTTATATACATCAAAAAACAATATTATATAAAGAAAAAACATTTATTCACTTTATATTTAGAAGCAATTAATTAAAAATTACAAAAAAAATTAAATTTAGTGGGAACGTTGTTGCTGCTTACCGTCAACCAAATGTTGTATTCGTGGTAGGGTGTGTGAAAGAGCCAAACGCATGTCATGTTCAGCATTTAGTTTGTTCCTTAATTTTGTTTTTATTGACACAAGCACTGAAAATCCAGATTCGCAAAGGTAAGTAGTAACAAACGGAATAAGAGCCTTCAACGCCCGGTTGACTAAAACAGGATATGCCTCGCTTTGCTTACACCAGAATACATCCAACGCCATTGTTTCAAAGTCACTGCTTATTTTTTTGTTATTCCGCAGTTCAATGAGTTCATCTTTTGCGTCATCAGCATCACTAATTTGATCCAATTGGTGGGTTACAGGTACTGTAATATCTTTACCTCCTCGTGCTGTTTCCAGCGTAACCCAAAATACAAGTTTTAGCTGACCACTTGATACCCGTTGAGCGATCAACGTTGGTACTGTATCAAGGGTTTGGGTACTAGCAAAAAGTGAGCATGCTTAACATACTATAATTGTCTAGTACCCACTGGGGTTCACGGACTGCCGATAGAAGGCCTATGTCCGATTTCTTTTCGTCCCCGTTACAACAATTAGCATAATAAAAGAAAATCAAAATGCCCGCTATGGACGCACTCGGGAAGATTTATTTGTACGACATGAATAGCTTATCGTGTGCTGGTTGGTTCTCTTGGTGCAGCCTCTGATCCAGTAGCCGGGAGAGCTAATTGGGCCTGGCTGGCCTGCCTGATCTTCGCTCGTGCCGCTTTTTCCCGGCCGAATCTTCTTCCTTGGGGCTACTGCAGTGAGGGCATGTTCTTTTGGTCGGTGGAGCAACTCATCTAAAGGCCGGATCTTGGCAATGACCTCTCGCTCCAGCTCCTGTTGATGCACCTTGACTTCCAGTTCCCTCACCCTTAAGCGGAGGGCCCGCAACTCAATCTGATCTTGAGTATTCTGAAGTTGTAGTTGGGTAATCAACTTCATCCTCTTCTTCATCTCCGCTGGTGGGAACCAAGTGCACTCCAAGTTCCGACAGTGGGCCTTGACTCGGGTCCACTTAGTCCGGTACTCATCTACCTGTCGTTGTGCCTGTTCCCTATCGGCTCGCATCTCTTCCAAGAGTTTCTGCACTAAACGAAGATAAGATCAATGATTTTTACATCGACATCGAGGGTCGAGCATTATTATGGGCATTAAGACCACAAGAAGGTAATTCCCCAACTTTCAATTTACACCATTTCTCTATATTAAAACAAAAACTCCATAAGTTTATAATATGGAATACACATAAACTCACCAGTGTGTTGAAAATTGGATTTCAGGAATTAACATTTTTATTATATGATAGATAGATAGATAATAAGAAAAATTAGATATTCCAACACGGTACCTATAAAAAAAAAACAAGTAAACTTGCAATGATATTTAACGTTTCAGTTTTTACATTTTTTTAAAATATTTATTTCAATTATTTCGACAACACAAAAGGTGCCAATTTTTTATTAATTAATTTTCAGCCTAACTTACAACTTTTCACCAAAATCCAACAAAAAAACAGAAATAGTCGAATAGTAAATAACATAAAGTATAATTCTAAATTTTTAATGTCTTAAAAATGAGATGAATAAAAATATTGATGGTTAACATCATAAAAGTTAAACTACAAGCTTACGATTGTCAAGTTTTACACTTTCAGAAATGGGAAAATGGAAAATGTAGCGGGTGTACATACGAACAACCATTACAACAATGTTAAAAAATGAAAAACAGGTCAGCACAAAATGATTAGTGTTGATTCCGAGGTTTCCGTCCATCCTCCGATCCCGCGCTCTCCTGGGTCAAGCGGGTGGACGTTCGCGTGCGTCCGCATTTCCTCGGTCGTCCTGGTCCTCGTTGAGGCCGCCTTGGATATTTTAGTCCCCGTTGAAGAGCCGCAGTCCGTTTTCGGGTGACATTGAGCTCGAGCATAGCCATCGCAGTCTTCTACTTCGCCAGCCAGAGTCGCTTGCTCGAGCTGGTGCAATCGGTCTATTGCCCCCGTCACTTCGTCGAAAGCGTCGATCAAGGCTAACGACGCGCGGTTGAGGTAAGGCTCCACCTTCGGGTTTACGGGGATCACATTCTGATAGGTCCAGTCATGGATCTTGTACCAGATCCATCTGGACCGTAGCCGGGCGATTTCTGCGTCCTCTCTCAATCGGACGGCTTCGTCTGCTCCCTCGCCGATAATTTCGAGGCTCGAGTCGACTGATGAGGGGCCAGCCTGCATCTTCCTTGACCTAGTGTTGGGCATGACTATAATGATAAGAGAAAATATTAACATATTTCATAATTGACCTTCGTTCTCCCATTTGGGCTCATATTAACCAAGGACGTTCGAACCAATATATTATATTCTCACCCCAAGCATGACCCGCATCAATCTCACAGGCAATGTCCTTCATGATTTGGATGGGTTTAAGTTGTAAATTAGTTACCAGATTTTTGATTTTTCAACTGAACTCGAGGGGATTTATTCGGGAATTAGAAGTTTGAGAGTTTGTCCAAATACCATGGTTAAATTAACTAAACTTATACAGGTAATCTAAGTATTACTAAGTTCCACTTTAGCCAGTTAAGAGTTGATAAATTAAACTTAGTAAATGAATTTCCAAAAATTTCTGTCCAAACAATTTTCTTTTTCTTTTCTCTTAAACTACTGTTGTTTAAATTATTCAAAATTATTAAATTATCAATTTAATATTTATCTATTATTCAAAATTAATTTATTTAAGAAAATTCAACAGAGAACTATGCTACTAAGATCCACCACGGGAGGGTTATTGTTACGTGCCGTTAATATATTCGGTCCCTAGCAATTCCTAACCGTGTGGGCTGTAAGTAGCTTCAACTTCATTCTACTGGGATGGGTATCTAATCTTTAAATTTCTAATTCATTTAATTTCAGGAATATATCCCTCGCGAATTCTGGTTAATCGTGAGATTAGTCTGGACAAATGCACGAAACCTCGATTGTCTGATGGGAATCTGAAGTTTAGTAGCTAATTCGTCAGGTGTCCGGTTGGGGTTTTTTGTTCATCTCCATGTTTTGGATACATGTCTATACGTGCCGGGAAATTCAGGACTACAATTTGAACCCGAGGGAAGTTTAGAAAGGCCCTCCCATCGGTAAAGTTTTTTCCCTTTTTTCGTTTATAACTGAAATGATTTCTCTTTTTTCGTTTACACAATAATTTATAATTTTGAGTAAATAAAATGTTTTGGTTTCTGTTAAATTTAATTATATAGTTCATTTTTATTGTAAGAAAGTAATTATGGAGTAATTTTATCCCCCATTCATTTTAACTCAGGTAATCCACGATTCGAATTGTGATATATTTGGTTATTTATTATTTCTCGTCCATGATCGGGTGGGTATCTACCTTAGTTTGGGCCGTCCAAACCTAGGCAAGGGGTCCTTTGCCCTTTCCTACATACGTTGGATCTAGTTCTGGGGTAACAGGGGAGAGATGAGTTTTATAAGAAGGTTAGTGCTTTTACTGACATGGTCAATGGCGATTGGCTCGTTTACGAGAGGGCATGCATCGACCATTTGATCAACTAGAATCGATTCAATGAGGGTGATCCTTGGTTGGTAAGGTTGTTACTATTAATAGAAGCAGTGTTATTGGTCAAAATTCTTCTATGAGGAAAAGGAAATCGATAATATCGATTTTGAACTTTTCTATTAATAGTAACGTTTTAAGAAATCGATAAATTAGTTGAAGTTATGTAGTTCTTAAGTAGGGTAGAATGGGATGTTATGATGTCATTAAGGGATGAAAATAGGAAGAAATTAATTGAGTTATCCGTAATATCCTGTGATCCAATTTTCTTTACTAAATAAACTTAATTATGTTAATTTTTTTCATGAATTAAAATCTCCATCATATTAAATGAGGATTAAGCATTAATGCAAATTTAGAATTATAAAATCCAAATAGTATTAAAGGAGGGTTACATATTAATGCAAATTTAAAATTATAAAATTTAAATAGTATTAAATGAGAATTAAATGTTAATGTGAATTTATAATTCTAAAATCTAAATAGTATTAAATGAGGGTTAAATGCTAATGCAAATTTATAAGTATAAAATCTAAATAGTATTAAATGAGAATTAAATGATTAATGTGAATTTATAATTCTAAAATCTAAATAGTATTAATGAGGGTTAAATGCTAATGCAAATTTATAAGTATAAAATCTAAATAGTATTAAATGAGAATTAAATGTTAATGTAAATTTATAATTCTAAATCTAAATGGTATTAAATGAGAATTAAATGTTACTGTAAATTATATAATCTTGAAATCTAAATAGTATTAAATGAGGGTTAAATGCTAATGCCAAATTTAAAATTATAAAATCTAAATAGTATTAATGAGGATTAAATGTTAATGTAAGCTTATAATTATAAAGATTAGAGCCTGGGGTCAATCATAAAATTGGGAAATTATTATGAAATGAATTATGAGTGATTTTTCCTAACTTTAACCTAAATTAGCATGACTAGGCAGTCATTAACGATGGTATGAACTGGAGAAATAGGGGTCATTGGTGAAAAAAAAATTTTCTCTTTGGTATGAATACAATATTTTAAAAACCAAGCTAGACTTTTTAATATATATACATTTAATATACACCTACAAGTAAACATAAAATTTTTACGAATTAATTTAAGAAGTCAATTTATAATTAGTCGAATATAGAGGTTAATATATAAATTCCTATAACATAATTCTAGATGGTTGGTTTAATAATTGATCTCTATTAATCACACAATATGGTCACCCGGGTATATACTTATAGAATGTTCCTTGGATGGGCAGATTCTTTTTAATCAACTAATATACACATTTCTAAAATAATCAGATGATGTTGATACTAGTATGTATATGTAGAAAATTTTCTATCTAGTACACGGTTAATAGTTAGTATAGATATATAATTTCCTGAAATACATTTTTAAATAATATCGATCGGGAATATGCTAACTCCATAATGTCAATGTTAATTCATAATTATATGAAGTACAAGTTTGATTCGTTAAATTTAAAATCATTACCAAATAATATAGGTACCAATAACTTTATAAAAGATATTTCCGACCATGTAGCAAAAAAAAATTTGTGTGCATTGGCGACAATAGTCTAGACATTAATATGTAAAATCGCGGGTAGGTTTAGACTCGATCTTTTCGTATTCATAAAGAGGTGATTTAAACGCATAACAGTTTCAGATTCTTCTCCGACATGATCGATAAGGCACTATACAATATGATGGCGATTTTCATAGTAGAACAATTGAAGAATTTTGTTTTCCACAGATAGAAGGGCTTTCATGATATTAATATTTCTATGATACTACATTGTAGGGTCATTCCAAACACCTTTAAGGATATCAATTAAGGGGTCATAAACTAGATGATCATCTCATCGGACTTTAACTAGATTAGGGTTCTTGATTATTAAATTTCCAATTAAATATAAATTAAATGTAATATCCATTAGAGTATATTAATACCATTCGAGGTCAAAACATTTGAATAATTTGGTGCAATCAACCGACTACTTGAAAACTTTTGTGATAATTTAAGTCTGGGATATTTCCCTTTTAGATACTCCTAGTGATATATTTCTGATAGCATAGTTAAGTGTTTATTTTTGGTATGTAAGTTAATGAAAAAGTCAATTTAATTAAAATTTTCCTACTTTCCCGACCCAACTGGATACGGTACGATAGGCCTTATTGTAGTATGTTTCCCGCGATTACTTTCCCGAAGTTTATTTCGTCCGTATAGTCCCTATGACTATGCCAACTACCGGTATGGGTTTACCGCCCTACTCCTGGTTAGAACCATTAGTTCGTGGCGACCTCCGGCTAATAAAAAGGTTTATATTTTATGCATGTGGGGTCGTAGACCCAAAAATTGTGCGTGCAGTTTATTAGTTGGGAACAAGGCTGATCAGCATTGCGACTATATCTCGTATACAATGCTGGTCACTCTTGTTTCATAATAGCAGAATAAATAAAAAGGAAAACATAATTCAATTAATATAATAAATTAGGATAATAATATAACAATTATGAAAATATACAACAACATTCCTTACTTTCAGTGTTGTCCAAAGTGGTTATGAAAATTTTTGGCATACAAAAAGATTAAATTGTGACCAAAATGCGTCGGTATATATACCTATTTTGTACACGTGTATGTATTGATGCATTAAAACAAACTCGAATTCTTTTTATTCCAGAATTTTCTATTTCGTGATTTTGACATTTTTAATGGAAATTTTAGTGCTATAATTTTTGTTTTTATTTTTAAATTTTTATTTTCTAATTATTTTTCATTAATTTTACGTCCATGATGGATTTGGAACGGTTCCAGAACATTCTATTTTACTTTTAATTTAATTTTTATTTTAACTGATGTTTTTATGAATTTCTTTTTGAGATTTTTGTTTTTAATACTAATTTATTTATTTTCTTTACTTTTGTTGTTCTAGATGACTGTTGTGATGGTCATCGTCATTTTTATAGAATGTTCTGAGTTTTTCTGGAATGTTTTACTGTTTTTATCGTCTTTTAAGTTATTCGAGTTTGTTTTTGGTAATTCTATGTTTTTTTGGTTATTTTTGAGTTAGTTTTTGCATAACTTCTTGCTTTGGTATGATTTTATTTAATTTGTGTGTTCATTATTTTTGTTGTTTTTTCTCCTTTAATTACCATGGTTTATTTGGTGTAGGTTTTAATATTTAACTATACTTTTTGCTTTTTGTATGCTGTGTACCTACACATTTCGGTCACAATTGGAACTTTGGGTCTAGAAGTCAGTTCTAGCCCAACACAATGAAATGGTGAAAGGGTTTCTTATCCAGTTATCAACAACAAATGTGCGAGGAATAATGCCATCGAAAGTAACTTGAAGATTTTCCAAATGTATTTTAATACAGTCCAGAACCATGATATCAATTTCACGTTTAACTTGCAAGGAAACTATTTCATCAAAAAGCGAAAAATTGGCGTAATTTTCACTTTCAACTCTTCTGCTATAGAGTGCCAGCTTTTCTTGAAACGATGTAACTTTCTCCTCGGCATCTAATACATTCATACCTCTACCTTGGAGTGATATATTTAAGGAGTTTAGATGGCTAAATATATCTGCAAGGTAAGCTAAAGAGAGCACAAAGCTGGTATCTGTGAAGTGAAGCGAAAGAGTCGATTCTTTGTCACGTAAAAATGTCTCAATTTGATATCTAAGTTCAAATACCCGGCTAAGAACTTTTCCCTGGATAGCCAAAGTACTTCTGTATGTAAAAGAAGTACGGTATGTTCGCACCCAACTTCTTCGCATAACACTTTAAATAGGCGGTGATTCAATGCCTTTGATTTGATAAAATTTACGGTTTTCACGACAATATCCAATACCTCTTTGAAATAAGAAGGAAGAGTCTTTGATGCCAAAGCATGACGATGAAGAATGCAATGACTAGAAAAAACATTTGGGTTTATCTGTTTCACAAGAGCAGTAAATCCAGATTTTTTCCCGAGCATAGCTGGAGCACCATCAGTACAAATAGATCCCACATTGTTCCAAGAAAGCCCATTGGCAACAAAAAAATTATTCATAATTGACATAATATCCACAGCCTTTGTAGTTTCTGTCAGAGGTTCACAAAAAAGAAAATCCTCTTTGATTTCGTTTCTATACACATATTTAACAAAAACAAGAAGTTGAGCACAGTTAGAAACATCAGTGGATTCATCCAATTGCAATCCAATTTTTGTTGAACTTTCTTTTATTTGTTCTACAATCTGCTTTAAGACATCTTCTGACATATCTTTAATTCGATCGTGAATTGTGTTGTTTGATAGTGGTATTTGTGATATTTTAAGTTTTGCGTCCTTACCACACATAATCTCGGCCATTTCCATCGCACATGGTTTAATCAAAGTTTCCGCGATTGTATGAGGTTTTTTATCTTTCGCAATCCTCAATGCCACACGATCACTTGCTTCTAAAGCTGGTTTTTTCTCGGGAACAAATCCGTGATTGGTGAGCTTTGTGCTTGTTTCAAATCGGTCTCTCTTAATTTTGAATAAAGATTCTGTGTCATTAACGTTGTTTGGATGGACTGCTTGTAGATGTTCCTTAAGTTTGGATGGTTTCATATAACCATTACTAAGTACTTTCGAGCAAAGTATGCATTGTGGCCTTTCCAATCCATCTTTGTCAACTAAGAAAGTGAAACCGAATTGAATATATGAGTCCTGATAACAACGCTTCTTTGACATTGTGACAGTATGGGTTGGCTGTCGATAATAAAAAATAATTATTTCTAAAAACTAAGACAATTAAATATGCACTGGTTTATTTATTGTAACTACCCAAATAAATTGAAACCCGTTATAGATATAACCAAATCCTTACAAGTAGTTTTTATAATGAATCTTCTTACTATTTTGCTGTTATATATATATGTCTTTTCTATGACAACCAAAATTTCAAAGACTACTAATGCTTTTTCATATAACGACTTATTTATTATTTCAAAAATAAGAAATCCATATGTACATATTTGTTATTGTATTTAGTTTTAGGAAATTTACTTTGAAAAAACCGAACCGTGTTCAAAAAAATTGCGATTTTTGTTTGTTACTAAATTTTAAAACAATGAAATATTATCAATAAAAATTCGAGACAAAAATCCTTACCGGCCGCGCTTCTCGTACCCCATAGGAGTGCTCCACGTACCCCTATGGGGTCCATAGACCCCCGGTTGGGAACCCGTGTTATAGACCTTTATAACAGTCTCCTCGTGTAAATGGTCTATGTCATGGAACATTATATTATGATTAAATTATTATTAAATTCACTTTAATTTCTAATATAAAATGTAAATTAAAATGGTCAGTGTCGAAATTTTGTATGAATAACATTCAATTTTTACTTTATTATTTACACGTAGAATTAACAAGTACTTTTGACAATCTCAAAATATGGATAAATTGCAATGTAAGTCGTTTATTAGGTTAAAATTATATTGTTAATATTGTTGGGGATAGCGCAAAACCAAAAAAATTTATATATTAAAGGAAAGCATAATAGTAAAATTAAAAAAAGTGCAAAATTAATTAAAACTTACTAAAAATGTCGGGTATGGTTGAACTCCAAATTGATAGACGAGTTCAGAAATTATAACTCGTACCAGAAAAGGTGATTGCCTCTTGGGTTACCTACTTTAGCGAGTAAAAATTAACTTGAGCGATAGGTGCAAATAGTGATAAGTTGTAATTTATTTTAAATCGAATAAAATTATTTTGTGTTGGGTTTCGATTTATTTGGTTGAATAGGAACACGAGTAGTCAGAGAGAGAACCGAATTAAAAAATAAAACCCAACAATATCCCAAAGTACTAGAATTTTTTACGAGAAATACATATTTGAAAATTTTAACATTCCTTGATTACTAGAACTATTGTTAAAATCTCTAGAGAAATAATTCTATACATTCGCTTCAAAATTTTCTAGCGCTAGAAATTAAAAACATAAAATTCTTGAAAATAAAATTGAATAGAAACAAATGAAATCGAGGTGTGAAAATGTAAAGAAATTAAATGGAAACAAAGTTAAAAATGAATGCATAATTGGATGTGGAAATCACATATATGTGAGTTTAAAGAAAATCAATAAATGTTTAATTTTTCAAATTTGAAGCTGGAAAATGGATCAGAAATCGAAGAAATCAATGGAAACGACATTATTAAATGATTTTTTTGGAAAATGTATGAAAGAAAGAGAACACGTGACAATGGAAAACCCGAGCGATGTGAGAGAACCTGAATTATCAATCAAATTAGGAAAGGCAATTAAATTAGCCGTTGGATCCGAACTAATTTAACAAAACGAAATCAAATTTTGAGATGGATATAAAAGCGACAGGCAAGAAAACAGAATTGCCTGTTAGTTGAAGAAAAGTAAACGAGAAATTTAGCGAAAGTAACAAAGAAAACTTTGAACTTAGTGTCAATTGAATATTTTAAATCGAGCGTACCAGAAAGGGACATCTCCGTCGGAAGATGTATCCCTACGTAAGATTTTCAGTTGTATTGAAAAGTGCAGACCAAAAAAGGGTTGTATCAAGTGTGGTTGAATTAATAAAAAGTGTAACCAAAGTGTAACTGTATTAGTCTCGAATAAAGATTTTGTGTTGGGTTGTTTACTTAATTTCAAAAAGAACACAAAGGAGTTCGACAGTGATACCGACTTGCACAAAATACGCAACAAAGGCAATTAAAGGCAGTGCTGAAAATTCGTGAATATCAAAAACATCGATATATTACTGATTTATAGTCTTCAAGCTCTTTTTAATAAATTCAATGGGAAAAAGATCAGTGGTGAAATTGGAAAAAAAAGTTCTTATAATTAAAATTGTTTTTGTACGCTTTCTTGAATTTCGACCATTTTAAATTTAACCCCAACATAAATATTAACAATGCAATTTATTTACTCAGATTTTATCTGACCTCGTATAATATTAGTGTTTTTATGTATGTCGTGATTCTAAATTTTAAAATGTCCAAATAATTAAAAAAGAATATTGGAAATTCAAAATCAAAAATTCATTGAATTAAAATTTCAAAACTGGTCAGATGTAAATGAGATGGTGGGAAACATCATGGCGAGAACGGATTCATCCGAATATGTTCAGGACCTGTCGAAATGCAAGAAACGTACAAAAAAAGAAAATCGTTAATTAATTAATTAAGAAAATCCGAGTTAACGATGAAAAAGGAAAAGTAAACAAAGTGAATTCTGGAAAACCATTATCATGACAACATGAGTAATGGGAAATGGGAAAAATTTCATCTCAATAGAGATGCATGGTGGGACAATAAATTATTTATTTCGAAAGAGAAAAGATGAAAAAGGCCACGAGGCAATGCTTGTCAAAAGGAGATGATCTTGTTGAAATACCATTAATCAATGCGATTATTTCAATTATATAAGGGAGCTCAAACTCAGAAACAATCGGGATTTTGCCTCAGGTAGGGACGAAGAAATTGACAGTAGGATTACAATAGAAATTAAAGTTAAGTCAAAGGAGTAAAGAAAAGAGGTGATTATTGTTACAGAATGCGCAGAACCAAAGCAGTTTCAGCGAGACTTTTGAATAGTCAGAATAAGCATTTTAGTGCGATATTCGGAGTTTTGGTAATTGTAGATTATACGCATTTGATTACAAATATACGTTGAGTGTTGTTTATTTAATTGGTTTTACAGAATATGCTGAGTCAGAAACACCGACGTTAATAATTATCTAATTAAAAACTCAATCTGTACGAAAGTTATAGGAAGGTTTATAACAGAATAGGTGTATAATTCACGCAGTTATAAAGATCCAAAATTATGAAATCTGCTATCAAACAAAATCGTCGTGACAAAAATGTTCCCAATTCTTTTACTTCTTCCATTAATACAAAATTCCTCAGATTTTGATAATCAAATGATGAGAATGCCGATAAAGAATTTTTATTTGTAATACAATTTATTTCAAAAGTTTGATTTAATAAAAAATACGTTTGAAATATAGTCGCTTTCCTTTAACGATTTATACGTCATAAAATGGACCTCATAAAATCATTACTCAAATACCAGTTTTATATTCGTGTAAATTCAAATGAAAAGTCAACGCTAATTTTGTTTTTTGTAAATAAGTTCAAAGCTGAATCTTTCACCAAACCATTCACAATTATAAGCAATAAAAGCACAATCTGTAATATAAATCTTCATAATCAGTCATTGAGTGAAGACAACTCGGCCCAGCTCGCACGAGCCGGTTGTTAATTATTTTATGAATTTGCGATACGCCTGTTAATAACTTATTAACCCCTTCAGACCTGAATTATCGTTAATGGAGAAAAAAACTTGTAATTGTATTGTTGCTAAAAATTGCTCATAGATGAAGATGAAGTAAAATATATTAAATAAGGAATCTATAAGGTTTTAAATGTCATGTGCATAATTCTGCACACGGGTTCTGAATGGGTTAAATAATTTTTCTATTTGTTTAACAATATTTCATGCTTCAATAATAAATATCCTTAAATGTAATAATTAATAAAGATTTATTGTGTAATATAATAATGATTCGCTGTTCACGTTGGAATATGAATATTTAAAGAAAAATCACAACGGTCTCATAATTGAATGCCAAATGGCAGAACCCACTGTAAAGAAATATTTCAAACCCTTGACAATGACATAAGTCAGATTCTGAAACAAATGATTTCTTTCTTTGATTTATTATTTTTTCTATTATTTAACAATTATTTAATTATGTCAAAAATTAAATTACTGATATTACATCATAGAAAAAATAAATTAGCTTAATTTATTTTGTCTTTTTAAATTCAAAAACGATTGATTATTAATAATTATTATAAAAAATAACTTGTATATAATCTGGGAATTATATGAATAAAAATCCACGCAAATTTGCATAGTTTTTTACTGTCTATCGGAAATTCCTACTTTATCACCAAGATTTAGAGATTTCAAACAAATAAAGAAGCTGATAATTTATTCTGTTTCAAGTACAAGCATCATCAAATGTTACATATATTTATATACGACAGTTCATCGTATTATATTCACAGCGTCAACTGAATTCCAAATATTGAAAGAACCACAAATTCAAAAACGAAAATAACAAATCTCTAAAACAGTAAAAATCATTACATAACTTCCATAAAACGCCATTTCTGAGTCCAGCTGACTGGGAAAAGTTACATTTTATTCATTAATAATGCCTTGAGATATGAATACATGAGGACGCGATTCACGATTCTTAGCATCAAGTAAAGATCGATAGCAAATCTACGAATGTGTTTTATGAATTTTTGTTTTAATAATTTAAAATAAAGACAAAACTCATTTACAGATACTACGGCAGAACTTTATTATTCATTATCTGCATAGAAATATTTATCTATAATTTAGAAAGCGTAATCTCGCTCAAAACTAAGGCAAGAGTTCTGAGTTTATCATGAAAGTTGCATTTCTTTTCGTGTTTTAATGAAACGAATGCACCCTTTCATTCGCACCTGTTGATCTACTTAACGGATCGCTGTACCGAGTTTTATACACTACTGAATCGATTTGAGAAGTCCGCAAGTTTTCCACAGAAAATGATTCCATTAAACTGGTTTTAGATTTCCGCTTTTTAGACGCTGATAGAGAATTCCGTAATTTCACATCGAATTTGAACCTGCGAGGGAAAAGAAAAATCAGATTTTTCACTTAGTGAAATTATTTCGAAAATTAACAATTTCCAATGACCTTTATACTGAAGGGAATAGCTAAGAAATCAGCAAACATTTTTTGGTTTTTAATACAAAAAAGCAAGATGACGAATATTTTGAGTTTTTAACATGGTAAACAAAATGACGGGCACGTTTTTGGTTTATAGCACAAATAAGATGGCGAGACTTTATTAAAATTTTGATTGATGATTCATTTTTGCGGTTATATAAATAAGTAAAAATAAGATTCAATTGAACAAAACAATTAAAAGTCAAAATCCAAAAAAGTAAAAATAATTGAAAATGTGAAAAATCAAAAAGTCAATATTGCTCGAGGGGGAAGGTATGACTGGGTTATCAGTGAAATGATAAGTGCGAATATACAAATTTTAAATCGATCTGAGGAATCGAGTCAATCGAGTCAAATCGAGTCATTTAATTCATGTTGTTTCACCCCCTATAAGTAGAGGCAAGGCCAATCAAAGCTAACATTGTAGTGGAAGAGAAATTGTGCAGATTGAGCGCCTTAGTATATTAACTATTGTATGAAGATGCTTAATAATTTAAAGAAAAGAAAAGTATTGATAAATTTGTATTTGTTCCTGTCAGCTTGGATCAATAAATAGTTGGATCAAGACAGTTTATCTTTGACTCGCTTGCCCAACTATTGGTTCAAAAGAATAGGTTTGAATCGAAATTTCAATCAGTGTTCATTAAGAGATTAAAAATTTGTTGTAATATAATACATTGTTATAAACGTTTTGTTTAATGAAAATTCAAATTTTTTTATAAGTAACATTTTCCACAATTTTGTACTTTTCTGTTAACAGAAATTGATTTTAAACAACTATCGGTAGCCTTCATTATTGTGCTTTCAAGATCCTTAACAATTGTGAAATTGTTTTGAAATCAAATATTCAATAAATGTTATCAAAAATCCATAGTAAGGTTTTCGGGGCTTATTTTTTAAAAATTCCATAATCCAATGAATATGTTTTCCAATAAAAATATCTGTTGAAAGTCAGTCAATAATTACAGGAAAGTATCGGGTGAAATATTGAATATCCCATTGATTAATTCAATTGTGTATTTGTTTATATATACCTGTTTCGATGTAGAAAGGCAAAATAATCTTAGAAATATATATTTTCTGAACTACTTAATTTCAAGATTTCATAAATTTCATATCTCGCAGAAGAAATATTTTCCAAAAATTGTATTTCTGGTTCTATTAATAACCCAACGAACTCTTGAACGTGAGAAATTATTTGGCTATCTAGTCGTTTTAAGGTCTTTTTAGACCTCTTATTCCATGGTATTAAGCAGTATCTGATATTATTTTTAGGCTTTTCAGCGAGAACTAATTAAAAAAAATTTAATTTTAAAATTTAAATTCTTGTTTATTAAAATTATATTTTTATTCTCGTATGAAAAATTAAAAAATTGAAAATTTTTGTTTTAATTTAAAATTCATTTTTTAGCTTAAAAAAAATTAAAACATTTTAAAAATATAAAACACTTCATTTAAACAAATTTTAGTAAACATATAAAACAATTCATTTAAACAAATTTTAGTAAACATATAAAACAATTCATTTAAACAAATTTTAGTAAACATATAAAACAATTTATTTAAAGAAAATTAAACATATTTTGAAAATAAAGTATTAAAAATATAAAACAGTTAATTTAAAAAAATTTTAAAAATAAGATAGCAAACATATTAAGCAATTCATTTACACATATTTTAAAAATATAAAACACTTCATTTAAACAAAATTAAAAAATAATATCAATATCAATAGTTACAAAAAATTAATATTAAAAAACAAGTTTAAAAAATTTGTAGAAAATTATTTTTTTATAAAAATCCTGGTATTAATAATGCATTGAATTGTTGGTAGTATAATAGATGAATATAATAATGACAAAATAATAATGATAATGTTAGATAGCATTGAGCTTAGAGGCATGCATCTAAAATTTACTGATTTTATCAAACCTTTTTATTTAAAAAATCACTTTTTGCATAAATATTTTTTAAATGAATATAATATTTAAACGATTCCTTTGATGCTCTCATATCATCGGCCGATTTTGCATTAGTTAGCTTTTGCATTTAGGATTTATAATTATTATTCATGCGTAAATTTAAGGATTCATTATTAATATTTCCCTTCAGGTGACTTAAATCATTATGACAACCATTATTACAGTTATTAGAATTGTTTATATATATATTTGGCTTTGGGCCAACTGCTCACATTTAAATTTGATAGGACATTATTTAACTGGACTATTTGATTTAAGTATTCTTATTTAAGATTTCTACAATTGTACGTTTTCCTTTTTAAAGTCTTTTTCTATAATTTAAATTTGGTTAATAGAAGTCAATTAAAATATTTATTTCATTTATTTTCATTCTGAAAAAGATCAAAAATTAATTTGTATTGCATAGAAATAATTTTTTATCTTTGACAGAATGAAAATAGGTGAAATGCCATCAAATAAAGAAAACAGATAAAAGGTGACCAAAAGAATAAAATATTCATTGTATAGGCGGGTTCAAGTATAAAATAGGCAAGTTATGAATAATTTTTATAGGAGAAAATTCTGAACATGAATACTTACTTAGTAGCGACTGTTCGATGTAAGTTATCTGCTGAAGTGTTTGGTAGTTCTATAGATTTATTGAGTTTAGCTCTTGAATGTGTTGCCTGAACAAATGGGGAAAAACAATTTTAAAAAAGCTCCTAATATAAACTAACAATAGACCCATCGGTGTCACCTTTGACGGGGGATCCTAAATTTGGATCAAAAATTCGTTGTGTGAAAGGAGTTTCAACATCAGTGAAATCGACTTCTTCTTGAGGGGGATTATTTTCGTCACAACTGCATGCTGATGCCCTGCATAATGCGATAGGCATAACGACATAGACATAGGCCAAAATCAAAGGAACACCTAATCCGACTGCCACAGGCTTATAAAAAAAATGGACATGTCGGAAAAATGAAATTTGTTTTACCTGCTATTACAGGTGAAACAATGAATGCCCCAACTCCACCAGCTACAGCTATGGTTCTTTTTCTTAGTTTGTTTTTAGTTTTTAAAGCACCATGAATCTGAAAATAATATTTTATGATATGGCCTGTTATGATATAATAATTGGATAATGATTTTCAGACCAGATGAGGAATAGTTACAAAGTTATCATTAAGTGAAAAGATTCAATGAACTTTACACTTCATAATTAATTCAAAAAAGCTACCTGAGTGTATCACACCATTTTGTTTATTTTTGTACAAATGAGTTATAAATCTCCTTGAAATTTTTTTTGCATTTAAGTCAGCTAGTCTATTTATTTATAACCAATTTAGGGTGTTGGTATAAGGAACTGAGAATTACGAAGCAGTACGAGGATTTGGAAAGTGAAAGACTAACAATGCTAGTACATTTGTGGCTAATTTATATTAAAAATTAGATTTCCTTTACAAGAATAAATAGAATGATTTCATAAGGGACACAGGAACTAATCCTCAATAGATTGTTTAATAAATTAGTTACAATTCTAATATGCACAAACCTTTATATTTATTATATACAATTATCGCTCAATTTATATATTCAATCAATTCTTTAATCAGAAAAACTTTGATATAATTAGTTTCTTGTTTCATTTTACTCTGTTTCCTTTATTTTCGTTTTCTTTTTCTATTCACTTGTGTATTATTATCTTAACTCGCGATTATAGCTACAAATTCTTTTCTCAGTTTTGTCTTCTAAATTCGTACTCACTTATATTGCCATCATTCTTTGACCATTTTTCATTTTTAGATTGATCAATAATGATTTCTTCTTTTATATTTATATGTTACCTGGATTTTTAAAAAAACTGGTTTATCTATTAATTATAACTTTAACACCTTAAATAAAATCCTGGTTTCTTGGAATTTATTATGCTTATCATGGAAATTAATAAAAATTAATTTGTATACACTAAAATTCATCAATTTTCTATAAGACTAATATAGTGGACATATTTTCAAGAGAAATAAATTCAACATAATATATATGATAAAGGAATCTTTATTAGTTTAACAAATTGTTTGTCAGTAAATATTTTATTTTTCATTTTCCTTTACAAATATAATATTTCATATTAAATTATTTTCATGTATTGAAACGCTGACAGATGAAAATTTGACTATTATAATGCAAATTATCTATCAATTATCTGTCTATAGTGGACGAAAAATTTCAAAACAAGATTCATAAATATTGAATATTAAATTATGTACTAAATTCAACATTTTGATGAAAACTTATCCGTATCGATTAATTTACATTGAAAGTTACCAAAGCACTCCTCCATTATTCGTATATAAACCAGACGTATATAAAGGCGCGTACACGCATTTCAGTATGGTTAATTATCGTTGACAAATCAACAAGTTCACGAATGGTTAACTAAGTAACCTTATCAAATTTCATGTTGTAGAATGAAGTGAAAATTGATCGGCATGAATTTTACCATTATTTGAAAATGTTTACAATCGTTTTTTATATAGCTATCTTATAGTCGAAAGTTTTTTCATTAATATTAAATATATAATTATCATTTAATTAATGCTACTACCAAGGAATCATCACTTTATACTTTATATAGCAGCGTTGGCGAACCTATGGCACGCGTGCCCAAAGTGGCACGCGAGACGATTTCGTGTGGCACGCCAAACCTTTGAGATAAAACAAATTTGTGTAAATTTTAGTAGTATAAAATCATTGAAATCGCAATTTAACACTTCAGCATGATTTTATTGTGCAAATATTTTAGAAACCGTTAACTAGGAATCGAACAATAGGTTATTTTCAGATGGCAGAATATATATTTCTTATGATTAAATCAATAAATTATTTTCTATCATTTTTATATATTCCGCATTTGTTTTAACAAGTAAAAATAAACAAGTTAAGATGCGCACGAATTTGATGACGCAGACATCTTGTTGACATTATTATTGGTGAAAGATTTGTAAATATTTTTTTGTAAATATTTAATAATTTAAAAATAAAAATTTTGCTAAATAAAATGTCGTGTTCAAAGCAAAAAAAATAAAACTTTCCGAAGAAGGAAGTGGCAGGGAATTCCAAGATTGGTAGACTGAACGATATGGAGAAAGATAACTATTCTTTTTGACTAAACTAGACTTGAAACACTTAATGTGAACGGAATGTAACGGAATCAATTAAAATGCTAAAAAATGTACTTGGCACGCCAGCGTGTTTTTATTTTTCAATTTTAAAATATTGGCACGCAATCTAAAAAGGGTTCGCCACCCCTGTTATATAGCATTTGATTATTTCAAAATTCGTATGGCAAAATTAGAGACATAATGAAGTTCCTGGAGAAGTGTGGAATAATCTCCATTGCTCAAGTCAGCATTAGCTATAAAAATATCAGGAAAAGAATATATCAGTGGTTCTCATTCCGTGTTCCGCGAAAAAAATGACATTTTATCTTTAAATTTGCATTTAAGATACATATCATCAAAAGCCTCAATTAATTTTTTTATAAGATGATTCAATAAGAAAGCCGTTACATAGATATATAAACATACAAATATAAAAGTGTTTTTATTGCTTGTTATTGTTGCGCGTGGTATTTTCTTTGCTTATAAGAAGGCATTGTTTACGTTTACGACAGATTTATAGTAATGTGTGATTGGTCACTCATTGTGGGCAAGTATTATTTTGTCAGTGTCCCGCGTGAAAAAAAATCATGCGAATGGTGTTCCACGCTTTTATATTAATATATATATAAAATAGGAACTTCTTTCGATTTTCATCCCTGATTTCTTTTCAATTGGCATTATTTTTATATAAAAATTAACTGAATAAGTAAAGATATCAATGTTTTTTGATATTCCCTGATTATCAATAGACATCGATATCTTTACTGATTCATAATCAATTTTTTATAGAAATTACAAATATATATATATATTTTATAAATAATATAAACTAGCTGCGGTACCCGGCGTTGAACGATTTAAAAAATAGTAAACATATTCAAAATAAAGAAATCTATTTCAATTCATTCATTTAAAAAAAAGAATTTATAAAATACAAAAAAAATTATTAAAAAGTACATGTAACAGTAAAAATTTTAAATTTGGTTAAACAATTTTTCTAATAAAATGAAAAACTTAAAACGGCACCCAGCCGAGTCAAATGAGGGTCACGTGCAAAATTTCAGCACCCTGGGTCCAACGGTGGGGAATTATATGGGTAACAAACAAACAAACTTTCATTTTTATATATTAGATAATAAATATCATTATACAGTAACGATTCACAAAAGGCAACTTCGCAAAAAGAAACTTTTCACAAAAAGAAACTAACGTAAAAAGAAACTTTTTTTGATTCAAATTAAAAAAGTGATTCAATAAAAGGAACTTTTGAAAATTTTGCTTTGTTTATTTTGTTTAACGTAAATGTTTAACATTGCTAAATTTTCAAATAACTTTTGATTTACGTTAAATTTATTATACCTGAGGTATTGCACTGTTAATGAAGCTATATAGTATGTACTATAAAATTCAATTTTAAACATTAAATATTCAAAAATAGCATTTGTTAGGCCCGCTATGAATAAAAGAAAACAGAAACTAACAATTGAGGATAAATGTAATATCCTGACTGCATTGGAAGATGGTACCAAAGCCAACAATATTTGCGCACAATACGGTGTGAATAAAAGTACAATTTCTAAGATCAGAAATAACAAAGAAAACATAAAAGATTTTGCAAAGAATTCTATCCAGTCTACGAACAAAATTAAGAGAATTTCTACAGTTAAATTTCCAGATATTGAAAAGGCCCTTTATCAGTGGTTTTTAAATGAGAGACTCAAGCATAACATAATTAACGATGATATGCTTAGAATCATAGCGCTAGAATTTCATCGTGATTTGAACTCTGACATTTTGTTTTCAGGCAGTCACGGTTGGATTCAAAAATTTAAAAAACGGCATTCAATTCGAATCCTCAAAATTTATGGAGAAAAATTATCCGCTAATGATTCTGCTGTACCTGCATTTATTGAAAATTTTAAGACGAATATTCAACGGCTAGGATTGCGACCTGAGCAAATATACAACGCAGATGAAACTGGATTAATTGTCAAAAATTTGAATTCCAAAACTTTAGTAACCAATCAAGAAAAATCTGCACCAGGTAGAAAATCCAGCAAAGAACGGATTACTGTAATGGGGTGTGTGAATGCAACTGGACAGCATAAACTACCCTTGATGATTATTGGGCGATCTAAAAATCCACGCTGCTTCAAAAATACGACTTTACCTAGCATGCACTACCGCTCATCAAAAAATGCGTGGCAAACAGGAGCGCTGTTTAAAGAATGGTTCCATGACGTATTTGTGCCAGAAGTTAAAAGAAATTTGATGCAGAAAAACTTACCTTTGAATGCGATTCTTCTGCTGGATAATGCCAGCTCCCATTGTTGTGGGGAAGAATTGAAATCGAGTGATGGAAACATTTCGGTTATATATTTTCCTCCAAACACAACACCGTTATTGCAACCACTCGATCAAAATATTATAAGATCACTAAAAACGTTGTACCGCAAGAAACTCTTACTCAGTTTATTGTCTCACAATAATCAAAATTTAGACGAAAAATTAAAGCACGTTACATTGAAAGAAGTTGTTTACATGGTGGTGGAGGCATGGAATGAAGTTAATATTCAAACAGTCAATTCTAGTTTTAAGCATCTGTTCTGCTCAGTTGATGAAATAATTTTTAATTTGCCACAGAATCACTTTTTAGAAGAGGATGAAATTCCATTAATAGAACTTTACCACCATGTAGTTCCAGGAGAAAATATGAATGACGAGCAGATATTGAATTGGGCAAGAGGAAGTAACGAAATGTCAAGATCATTAATTACCGAGGGCGAAATAATTGAAAATATTAATATGGATGATGCAGACAATAGTGGTGACTTTTCAAGCCCTGATGTTGACATTGCACTCAGGAGCGTAAATGTAACTCTTAATTGGGCCGAATCTAATTTATCCATTTCTGATATATTGTTTCTTCGCAATATCAGAGACAAAATAACTTTAAAGAAGATTATGAACTACATTAAAAGTTTGTTTTCGTTATATATGCTATTTCTAATTGCTTAGTGATAAATATAAAATAATATTTACTTTAAAATGTACTTAGAAATTGTTGTTTTTGCACACAAAATAGAATTGTACACTAAATTCACAAAAATAAACTTTTTACAGAAAAAGAAACTTTTTTTCGAATTTTGTGTCAAAGAAGTTTCTTTTTCTGAATCTTCACTGTATATACAATGCATTGGTGTATTGAGAGGGGGCGTGGCGGAACGCATTCCGGTACTTTTTTACTAGTGGTTTTTTTAATTTCAAATGACAATAATAATCAATAATCGACAAACAATAATTAAATTTCACAATTTTAAAAATGAAAATTTATTATATTTATATTTTAAAATTTATATAATCTTAAGAAAATATATTTATGAAGATAATGAATGCTCAGGAAGATGACAACATAATAAATTTATATATAGATGATGATAAAAATCAAAATGATTACCTTGCGACCAACATAAAGTGGAATTCCAATAAGCATTGCGGGTATAGCTAAAGCAGCTAAAAACCCAATAGCTAGTGGAGCACCAATCAATGTTCCCATCTGCCAAAGAGCTCTTTTCTCCACATTCCATTGTCTTCTTCCCCAAAATGTGCACCCTGAAGGACTAGAAACCATTAATGATAAAGAATTGATACGAATATCAATGCACCTTAAATAATGCATATCGGTTATTTGCCGCATACAAAGCCAGCAAAATTCACAGCCACATACAGCACAGACCATATGATTACAACTCCCATCATTCATTTTCAGCACATAAGTGTGACATTTTGGGCACATTTTTATTTCACCTTAATAGAATAACGAGCAGTTATATCTTTGTTACCCGAATAAAAATTGCATTTTTTACCTTCGTTTTGTAACGGTTCGGTTGAATAATTAAATTTTGTTCTGCTAGAAGTTGTTTCTGAAAATGTTTAAATAATAAAAATAAATACAAAAATATCAATAAAGGACATTGGAAAATATTGTTTTTCATGACATCGCATAAAATAAGCTTTAGATCATTCCAATAATGAATATTTAGTTTGACATGATAAAATTTTCATAAACTAGAGTTTTATATTATTAAATGAATGAAATCAATATTATCAACTTGACCTGAGAAAAAAACTTTCAGAAAATTCAGAATATGCATATTCAACATTTTAAGAGCTAAATTTACCACGGTTAAAAATCTGTATTATATAATAAAGTAGAGAAAAATTTAGAAAACAAATCTCAATGTGAAATTCACAGCAGAGAAAATTACTGGATCCAAGTATAGGAATTAAAGTACGTTTTTAAAGAAAATATGAATTTGGACACGATTTAGTTACATTAAAGAACTAATACAAACGCACAAGTATACAACAGTATCAAATCAATGCAGGAATTGCTAGAACATGAGTGAAGTCAAAGACTCATGGTCTTAAATCGCGTATTCAAAGCTAGAGATAAAGCTTGATCGTACTCAAATAATGTATAACGTTTACAGGTAAGATAATGCAAGCTTTAGATGAGTGAATATTGTCACGAGGAATTTTTTATAAATGTCTAGTAGAGATGGTAAATCGAGAACAATTTATCAGCAACTAACCAATTTTACAATAAAAAATTTTAAAAAAACCTACCACAATCTATTAATTTTAATACCTTTCAAGCCAAATTAATTTCTTTTCAAAAATTCTATACAGAATCAGATCAAAACTTCTCATATTAGGGACAAGGATTGGCGTTTGTTGGAAATTTTTATATTGTTAAGTGTCAAAAGAGATCCTTGGGCACAAAAAATGGCTTTCATGTAAGATGTTTAATTTTAAGTAAATTTTAAGGCTTGAATTTTGAATCATATAGATATGAGATCATATTTCAAGTTCTTAAATATTACATTTAGTCAACATTTGTGTTATAAATTATTATAAGTCAGATTTATTTTCAATTATAATTAAATAATTAAATCAATCGCCAAAATGTATATTTATAAAATATTTCTAAAACAAATATCAGAAATTCTAATGAATATTTAACTTAATTTTAACTCAAAAATAATTCATACGATGATATTTCGTCATTTTCATGACAATTGTTTCTTTAATAATACATTTAAAAACATTTTCAGTGATAATTTTTTTCTAAAAATTGTCTAAAATAGAGTTATTATAGAAACGTATCTCAGCGGCGCATTTCTATATATCGAAAGTTTGCATGTGTTTTTAGTATGTGTTGTGTTTGTGTGCAGTATTTAATTTTTCTTCCACTTTTTTAGATTTCTATAGTGTAAGATGTATCTCATTTCACTATTAATGAGAACATCACCGTGAATTCAAAGTAAGTATAATGTAAGATTATTGATTGCTTTCTTGTATTATCGGAAACGTATCTGCGAAAGTGTGACGTCATTCCATCAAAGCCTGACTGTATATAATTCATCTATATGAAAAGTCTTATTTACAGCACAAATTTATTCGACATTTGGTGTGCCACCAAATTTGAAGATCATTAAGTGTCCTGTGAGAAAAAGGTTGAAAATCACTGTATTTACATACACTATATTTACATATATTGCTAATGTATTAGGACCTAATTATCAATAATAAAGAGATAAAATTAGATATTAAAATCAAAATAATATTAAATCAAAGCATTATTTAAGGCGAGGTGAAATTGATAGATGAAAAATTTTATACAATTAATTTCTAATATTTGGCAGTCTAGTTTTTTTAAAGACATTTCTTTAAATTGGATTTAAATATATAGAGAAAAGTCGATTTACAGAAAACATTGAAATTAATAGTTATTGACAAATTTAAAATTGATTATATAATAATTATATAATACCAAAACGCCAAAAATAGCGTTATCGACAAAAATTGTGAAATAGTATACAATTATTAATGATTACTTTGAAAATAGGGATTTAAAATTTGACTTATATATGAAAAAAATATTCATATATGTAAAAAAAGTATTCATATCAAAATTATAAAATTCTGGCTTTACAATTTTTACTTTTATATCAGGATCCCTCTTTTATCTCGGGCTAAATAATAAGCTGAAATAAGTAATTGTTATAGGAATCTTATATCTAGAAACTCTTGTAATATTTTTAAAGTTATGATTACTTCAAACCTTGTCATCTCAAAGATATTTAAGAACTTATTAGAGAATGATATTTACAAAAATCAAATATTTATGGAAATAAAGAGTTTATTATAGAAAAATAACATCGTAAACAAAAATAGAATAAAGTTTATAATAAAAACAATAAAATAATAATTACTTATTGATCCCATAGATGTGATATCATCAATATCGGTATGAGAAGCCATTGGCACTTTTGATGGGGATTTATCCGTTTCATTCTTACTTTTGTCATTTCGTAACTTTCGAAATTTCGATTCATCGTGACGATTAGTGCGTCTCCACGGAAAGCAACGAGTAAACAAATTTCTAGAATTTCCATTTCTTTTTGGCTCATTGATTGAAAAAGGAACATTATTCTGGGTACTCATTTTCTCAATGTTATCAGATTTCGAAGATTTCTTTTTATTTAATGGAGAAATTAAGAAATCTAGATTTGGATCTGATAAGTCATTTGATTCATATTTACAATCATGAGAAGCTGTCAATTTCCAAAATAATGAACACTGACCACCACAAAGTTGACTAGAACAATTCGGTTTCAAAGAACATTTGGCTAATTTCGGACAACCAGAAAAATCAGGATTTATAATGACACCATACCTAAATTTTTTATAATTAAATCATTATAAAATGTGATTTTTCTAGTGCTTCATTATAAAATTATAAGTAATCTATATTGCAGAAAGAATATTTGTAAATAAATTTTAAAAAATATATTTCATATTGGAAATGCTTATTTTCTACTACCATAAGTTGAAAACCTCACTTTCTGAACATTGGACAAAATTTCTGAATTTTAAACTAAAATTTACCTCAATAATTGTGACTCAAATTATAGTTAAATGATCGGTTAAATAAATATAACCAAGATCAAAACATCACTTATAAATTCTTTCAGTGAAGCTGGATCAGCAGATGTTATAGTGGCAGTACATTCCAGGGGAAATGTGAATAGAATTTCTAATTAATATTCGCCATGAAATAATCCTAAGGATGGGTAGATATAAACAGAATATATAGGGGAACGAAACTCCGGAAAGAAAAGCTAACTTTCCGATTAACTATGAATAAAAGCTATAACGAATAGTTAAACCTGTTGGTAACTGCCAAAAAAACATAGGTCAATTTCCCAAAGAGTCGCCATTGTTCTGAAATGTTGAAGAGTTAAAAAAGTTACCTTACTGACTATTTAAATATTTATTTGTGATTACAACCTTTTCTATGAGATAATAAATCTCTTGATAATTCTAAACAGCTACCCGTCGTGAATAACAAATGAATAGAACTAATTTGATCAATTCATAACGTACGCCAGTGCAAATATCAATTTCAATCGACCTACAATAGCCATTCAAAATAGCCAAAATAATCAATAAATTTGAACATTCCAATGTGCAAATTGATAAATGTCACTGATTCGAAAATTACAAATTGCAGATCAGTGTATTAATTATTTAATTTTAATTGTAGTTTCATCATGTTTATACGTCAATGATTTATTGTGAATATTGTTAGAAAATATTTGTTTTCACTATTATTTACATTAACAATTCTTAACGGCTCGTTGTATTTTGTATTTTCCTCAATATTCTTTTCATTTATTCTCGTCACCCGTAACCAATCATTTTGTTTATTTCACCCTTTTCTTCTTTGATAATATATATTTTTTCCACAATTTCTTTCTTATTCTTTCTCGTACATGTGTATCCAGTAGGAAATCGAAGTTGTCAAGTTCAATAAACTTTCAATTATATATTACTTGTCATTGATAAACGATTTGTTTTCAATTTATCATTTACATTCCGATATTTTTAACCCGACAATCGTTGTCAGGCCGTTTTTATTTATTTGTTTCTCGTTTATCTATATCGTTTACAGAACGACTATAAAGGTCTAAAAATGAAAAATATATGAATATAATCAGTAACAATAGATTGATTTATTATCATTATTTTAGACGTTACGAACTCTGAAGAGTGTGACATGTTAATGACAAAATTTTTTTATAAAATTATCATGTTATAATTACTTATAATTATTTCTTTAATACCATTATTTAATATAATATATTCAAAAATGGTGATTAATGCATTAAAAACGTAAAACTTTTGAAAAATGTATACGAAAGTCCGAAGACCCGGACCCCTTGGTGGTGTAGGAACTAAATTTTCTACATTCTATCTTAAAATGAAATGACTATTTATGGGTTTGAATAAAATGTATGTTCATTATTGGATGTTTAAAAGTTAATATGTAATCATAGTTATAACTAGTGATAAAACGGAGAAAATGGCAAAGTTTTGAGAAAAAATGAATTGCTATGGACTTTTCAAAATGAAATATTCGATCAGAAATACCACCTTCATTATTACCTTTCAAACAAGGTCAAACCCGGTAATTTAGGTTGGTATTTGTGGAAATTATGAGCATTGGTATATAATACCATAACAAAAATCTGAAAATAAATGTTTTATAGCAACGATATTTTTCGAATAATAAGCATAATGGTAATTTATTAAAAAGAGAGTTTGAAAACTATAAATCAGTATCAACAAACATCGATATATTACTGATTTATAGTTTTCAAACTCTCTTTTTAATAAATTCAATGGAAAAAATAATCAGTGGTGAAATTGGAAGAAAAAAAAGTTCTTATAATATAATGGTAACTGTTTCAAAAGATAACCAAGCTTCACGCTTTATACGTTTGTATCATGCATATTGTGATATAATAGTTCTTTTCATTAAAGATACAGTCTAACCTCGTTTCCTTTAACAATTTGTACAAATAATATTTAACATTGGAACTAAAGCTAATGGGAAATATGAGAGATTATAATGTAATGTGAATCAATCAGTTTGTAATTTTAAAACTATAAAAAATACCTATGTCAATTATGAATAAAAAAAGGTCTAATTAATTCATAGCTAATTTTAGAACTAATTTCTTTTGTAAAATAGAAATTTTTAAGTGCCTAATAATTCGATAGATTTTTCATTTCTTTATATTGCTATCAAGTAAAAGAAAGTCTAAAAGACATTGGTTTATTAAGAAGCTCCCACTCGAGTGAATGCTTTCAATGACAAGCACACAGAACAATAGTGGTAATTCAATGAAGTCAATTATATTAAATCAACATATTGGGAAAATTAATATTACTTTAAAATATTTCCTAGTAAATTATTTGGAAAAAAATCCTTGTAGTATTTGAATCCTTTTGTATGTCAAATGCAGGGACACGGTAAACAGTAAGAGCTACTAATTTGCTGATTTTTTCACAGCTGAATTCCTTAATAGAGATATTGTTACACCATATTTTGTTGTTTTTATTCAATATATAATTGCTAAATTTCCCCTGTAATACTACCACAATCCCTTCTAAATCATTGCCTAAAATAGAATGAAAATAAACAATAAAATATCCAGATTTATCGAAATGTCACTAGAACTGACAGTACATGATACATAACAATAATTAGCTAGTGCGCAAAACGAAATGAGGGATAATTTAAATTCGGGTTCTGGGCATTGGGACAATTATAATTTGGATGAATTATGATTATGATAAAATAATATGGAGCACTGTACTGATTGAGTGCAGTGAATAATTTTCTTAGTTTAAGAGAATAGATCTATAACAACATAAGCCTTATTATTTCACATTCGAATTTTAACATTGTTTTATCAGATAAACTATTTAAATTGAGGACAAATTGTTTACTAAATCTTTAGCGGTATCAAAATTAGAATTTTCAATCCTGTGTATTATTAAGAGATTTGCAATTTTTTCCAATACGTTTCCAAGTGTCTTTTATATTTTGAAAGCCATTAACTTTTTGGACCAATTTTGTTATGCAAAAACCGAAGAACAAGAGAAGACTGAACGGACTAAGGTTTTTAAGTGTTCATCGAGAAATTTAGATGAGTTTGTAACAGAGTTTCACAAAGGAAAACATCGCATGAATGTATAAATTTGTTTAGTCTATAATAGAAAATTTTACATTGAAAAAATTGTCCCTTCTCAAAATCCTAACTATGCTGTTGACGAGTGATATAATATAATACAAATGAGTGATTCTAAAAGACTATCTAATTAAACATATAAAATTAAAAACAAGTCATACTAAATAACTAATTAATTTTCACTAGTCAACTATCAAAGTTAATTATTTATACAATAACGAATAAAATGTAAATAATAACACAAACTAGAATTACAATTCATTTCAGATCAACTTCTTTCAATTTCTTCTACACTAATTGTTATAATCCATTTTAAATTAGTGTTTATTGATCAATAGTATTATAATAGATGAAAAAGGAAATTAATCAATTTTAATATTAATAAATTAATTTTCATTAATTTTTTAGAATATCGATCAATAAAAAAATAAAATATTTATCGAAAGTCTAAAATTTATAAAATATATAAAGAAAATAGAAAAAAATATTAATTGCGAAGATAAAAAATTAATTTATTAATTATTATTATATAAAAACTAAATAAAAAATGATAATAATTCTATCCAGTCGTGTGTTTTTGATAAATTAAGGTATTTTATATTTATAGTATTTGGCTTATTAAGTGGTATATTTGCCATTAATAGAATGCCAAATAACGTCAAATATTGGAAGCTAATACTGATTGAAATGATTCGTATATAAATAGCTAATAACACAACAGAGGAAATGATTATAAATATCGAACAATTAAATTTAGATCCAATAAAATAGAGAATAAATAAGTACAAATTATAATAATAGATTTAATGTTGTGTGGGGAAAGGTTTAAAAAATATAGAAAATAATTCAAATAAATATTTAGAGTTATGGAAAAATCTCAAAATCTTATAAATATTACTCGCATCCTCGATTTGGACAACGCCTGAAATTTGGATCTTGTTGAAGAGATCTTTCTAGATAGAAATTTTCTAATCTGAAAATAAGTTTGGCAGAATACTCTTCATCAGTTGTTTGCTTGATAATCTCAATAATCTAGCAAAATTTAATAATAAAAAATTTATTTAAAAAATTTGCTTTATTTTAATTTATATTTATTATTATTTTAATAATAATAATAATAAAACTAAATCCAATTTAAATCTGAACTTTTGGGTTATAGTGAAGGCTTAACAACCAAGTAATGAATCGGGAATAACATTTTTTGTTTAAATTTCATAATTTGTCAGGCTAGTTGTAAAAAACATTTTATAATGACTATCTTCTCATCTGATTTTAAATGAAATCTGGATTCAATAGATTATTTGCCTCACAATTAATGAGAATAAAGTAATTATTTTTTCTCATTTATTTAAAAAAATTCGCATAAAATACATCGAAAGTGTTGATTAATTATTAATTGATGCCAATATGTGCACGAGTGCCAATAGTTACAAACTGCAACATGATTGGTGGGATCAATCATTCACAAAAACTGCACAAACACAAACATACAAATGAATATGTAATGAAAGGCGGAATATTTTTGCTAATTCATTTATATCGTCTTATTCAAATAAATGCTTTATCTATTTTATTAAGTCTTCAACAAAATTTTGATATTTAAATTACTTTGTGACGTTACATATTTAAAATGAATGAATCGATTACATAAGTTTATTTATACAATTTGTATGATCTGTAATTGAATTAGAAACTGAATGTTGAACTATATTTGACTTTGGATTTGTTTTGATAATCGATCGGTATTGTGCAATTGTTTTGAAATTTGGAATCATTTTCTTTATAATTTTTTTTATCGGCATGTTTTTCTAGTTTATTCTTTATATTTAAAACAACTATTTATTTTTATAATTATAATACATTTTGCATAATTTTATATAAATAATTAATATGAAATTTAAAGATAACTTTTATTATTTGTAGATTATGTGATCAGCACATACTTAAATTTACATAATGCTATTTATAGTGAAATGAGACCAATAAATGCCGTAAATATATATCAATGGCTAACTTTGCACATTTTTGTGAAGGCTATGGCGACACTCGGGCCCCTTTGCAAAAAAAGAAATTTTTAATTTTAAAAATTTTTCTTTTAAGTTTAAAATTTTAGATTATAAAAATTATTTTATAATTAAAATGTTCTTATTAGATAAATGAAAACATAGGATAAACATAATATTTTAGAATTCTTTTTTGTCAGGGTTGCAATATTTTTAGATCTTATTAATTTATTTTCAAGTAGAACAATTTTCAATTAAAAATTAACGTAATTAATAATTTCTAATAAATTTACTTAAACTCATTTTGAACATAATAAATAAATTTATACATTTTTCATAAAGAGATTATGAACAACAATAATAAGGAGAGGTAGTTTGTACTTGACATTTTGACAGAATTTCCTCTCGACATGTAAAAAACAATTGTATCACGTGGAACGTACCAATCCAGAAGGATCTTTAAGAAAGATAATGGAGACCATTCTTTCAATAGAAAATTTTTTAATTTTATAACTGAAGATGGAGTTGAGATTAAGCAAAAAATGCTTTCGATTTTCCTAGACTGAACAAATGATACTATTGTTATGTTAGATATTTCCTTTTAATGAAAAACAAAACGAGTTGTTGAACAAGTTTGTGACTGAAGCCATTTAAGTCAAACTATTAACTGTCACAAGACATTAGTTTAATATGCAAAATATTGTTTAGTTTACTAGATTGAAAGCCAATAGAAATATTGGTGAAATATAGACCATTACTTATAAAGAAATCGAGATATATTGGACAAATATATTAGTCAGGATAGAATAGACATAGTAGACATAGTAGGATAGAATAGTACATAACGATTCTACACAAGAGAAAATTTGTAGTAATTTTATGACCATTGATCGTCTTCTAAGAAAATACAATTAATTAATTAATTATTATAATTAAAAAATTATTTATTAAAAAGCTTGACTACAAATCAGTAAATATATCAAAATAACATCGATATATCAAGCTTTTTAATAAATACAATGTCAATTGAAAAGAAATCAGAGGTGAAATTTGAAAAAAGTTCTTTCTATACTAAAAAATTATTGTAAATATAGATTTTAAGTAAAAAACAATCGATTAAAAGCGTATGTTCTTCAAATATTTCCCAAGAGCTTGTAGTAATTTTGATAAAAATAACCAATAGAATATAGAGAAAAATCAGAATAATTTCGTGAAATCACAAATGCAGAAAAAATGTTGATTTAAAAAAAATGTCGACAGATGGAATTTTCTAAATGGCTTCATATTCGATTATGATTTTCCAGAAAATTGAAAAATATTAAATTACTTATAAATATTATTAAAGAATGTGTATCATGGATTATAAAATAATATATAACAAATTTTAAATTTCATCATTGATTGAAAGTTTTATCTTTTATAAAATAATTAGTCAATATTTTTAAAACCACACAAAAATTTCATCACAGCTTTTTGAAAGTATTTTGTCAACCATTTTAACCTTGTAATTAAAATAACCGCCTTACGTTATTTAATCATAAATTTAGTTTTGAGTAAATAAATAAAATTGGTAAAAATAACAAGTCTAAAAGGCTGTGCTAGAAATTCGCATTAAATATAGTTTGAAAACAAAAGAAGATAAATGAAATTAAAAATAAAATGTTTAAATAATTGATATGGATTATCGTAAAATATTTGTAATTATTAATTTAACACTAATTTTCGGCACTGGCTCATTTTAGAGCGTTTTACTTTCATCTTTTTGATTTATATACAGTAGCGGTGCTAGACATCTTGCCGTCACGGACAAAATTATTGTGTCCGCCCTTATAAAACTAAAAACCTCTGAAATAATATACACTAAATTCTTTTTTATGTGGTTTTAATTTGGATCCCTGTTGTTAATAGTTTTTATTTGTTTCTAGCAAAATATACCAGCAATGCTCACTATTACTTTCTCTTCTGTTATTTTAAGTTTATATTGGTGAAATTTAAATGAAGAAGTTTCTTTCTTTATAAAAAGAAAGTTTATAATCGTAAAGTTTATTGTAAAATTTGCAAAGTAATATGAGTAATTCTTCGATTGTTTATTATCAGGTTAATTTTTTCCAGTTTTAAAATAAAAATTTGATATTATTCGATAAAAAAACAGCTACGAAAAAAAAACCGTCGTAAATTAAAATGTCATATTTTATATTTAATACATTTATTGAAGGTTGGTTTCCCAAGAGAATTAAAAAACCAAATATTTTACTTAAACTTTATTTAATTCAAAACCCATAAATGATCAAATTACTATAAATTGTTATATTTAACATCTTAATTATAAAATTCTCAATATGTTTATTTGACACATTTTCCACTTATACAAACTAGACTAGATGGTAGCACGTTTATATTTATAATTTTTTCTGATTATACTGAATAATATTTTAGGTAAAACTTATTTTTTAACTGAACTTTGCAACAAAAAATTTTTTCTTCATTTTATAGTCCTTATAAAGTTAAAACTCCGAGCCAAATTTAGGTGAAAACCTTTATGGCCTATTTCTTTTGTAAATGTACATAAGGTTGTTCGATTGAATTATTCTTATAATCATTTTACACGCTGCAATCAATTTTAAAATTGAGTTTTTTTTCTATTTTTGTATAGCATTAAGACCGCAAAGATGTTCCCATGAATTTGCCGCCCACTAATTCGGCCTGCCATATGTCACATACGTTAGAGTTGGATTTTGAACCTTTCCCAAGAGACATCCTAGACTGACTAAAAATTACATTTATTTATTGAATTTTCATTATTGGATAGTTTATTTCTGAATCTTATGCGTAACGCCGTCGTTGATTATGTATAAAAATGGATCACCAAATGACATCAGGCTTGGAGTAACTTTGACTTTTTTCATCGACAAATAATATTTTAATCAATATTTAAAAATTTACCGTGTATAAAATTTTTGGACAATTTCATAAACCACAATTACTTACTGAGGAATATCGCAAATTATAGTTTTTATGATAATTAACCCAAATACAAATACTTGTTTATGTGAAAGAAAATATTCACATCGAATGCATTAAAAGTTTTCATTCATTATTTTAATAAAATTTATACAAAAATTAGATCAATATGAAAAATTGAAATATACTAAAAATATAAAAGTACAAGTCACGGATTTATCGATTGTCATGTATTGAATTTTCACTGTAAAAATATTAATTTTAATGGTTTTAAAAAAAAGATTTTAATTTTTAATCGATAATTTAAAAATTTGTATAACAAGATAAAACATTGTATTGTGATAGGGTGATATACTAGAATACTATACCAAAATTTCAAGTAATCGATTTATTGATTGTAATTTATTGAAATATTAATTTTTTAATGATTTTTAAAAATTTCATTTTTAAATTTTCAATCGATAATTTAAAATATTGTATGATATGATAAAAGCTTACATTATGGTAGGGTATGTCACTGCTGCAAGTTAGACAAGAAAATCCAAATCCAATTTCATAATTCTCAATTCGACTGATGACATAACACTGCCAGCAATCAATACATGAAAAATGGGCACAACTTGTGTAATTATACAACATGCCTGGCAGCTCATTTGCACAGACAGGACAGATTTTGTTATTTAGAATTGAGTCAGAATTATCAGAGACGATTCCTGGACTCTGATCTAGTACTATATTATTCATGGATTGAATTGTTTCTTTTGTAGATTTCGTTTGATTCAAAAACAAGGGAAATTCATTTGTTTTTCGACTTTTCGAATAAGATTGATCGTTTTTATCTAAAGTTAAATGGGCATGAATTAAATTAAATATTAATTCAATTCAATTAGACAGTTATTAAACAATTTTATTAGCAATGGATTTTGATTTGAATCCTTCTTCCCTTGTCAGTATACGCATTTCAGGATAGGCCAAAATTTTTGAGAGAAAAAAATGAATGTAAATTAAATTCAGTGTTATTCAGATCCCTTTTTTAATTTTCTACATTTTTTCAAAATATCAATTTAATATTTTTTGAATAAAATTTCATTTTTTTCACAAAATGACGTAATTTATTCACATTATAGTGAATTGAGATAAAGAAATTGAAATTTCGGAAATCCTGATCCAATGAATGTTGATATTTTTATAAATGATATTGTCCCTGAAAATGAAATTCCCCTTTGTATTTCTGATTATTTAGGAAGAAAAATATTAGTGCGGAAGAATTTCAAGATTGTAATGGTACACTTGGTTAATGATTGATATATTTTTAATATATTTTTATAGCAAATTGAATTTCTTTTCTTTTACCATCCTCTGTAATTTTTCATTTTTTAAATTAATGTCTCCGAAAACTGGGAAATTAAACAATATAATATATAGATAGCATTAACGTGAACGATATTTTAAAAACGTTTTTCTCAACTGTTTATAATTTATTAGAAAAGGTTGTAATAAATTTATTAAACTTGACTTTATGAAACTGATCTAAATCAATTGAAGTTTTAGATTTCTGACATTAATTTTAGTGGTTATCAATAGCTTATGAAACACTGGCACATTTTGTTATCATATTGATTAAAATGAACCAAATACTTTATGAAATCTATTCAATATTTGTTTTTCTGACATTTTTACTGCAATTATAAATCAAATTAAATTTAAGTTTTTGTCTAACGACATTATTGATAAATTCAAAACACTATCTCCAAATGTTCCATAAACTCTTAAAACCGTATACAAGAAGAGAAATTGGAAAATTCTTTATGCAATTTACCTTTGTCCCATTGTAAAATTAGCAGAAATTATTTTGTTAGCCTTTTAATGTCTAATGTATAATCGAATTCACATTAAACTCGATTTTGTGTATTTTCTACTAAATTAAAGAGTATTGGTCTGTCATATTCAAATACTAATAATGTTTCTATAATCCTAATTTTTAATCGTTTAAATAATTGTAGCATAAATTTTTGTATCACTTTAATTTTTTTATCACATCAATATATTATTTATTTTATGAAAGTGCAATTTTTTTTGTAATTTTAGTATAAATATTATTAGATCTCAACATTAACTACTTCTGAATAGAATGGATTATTTGCGAACAAGAATGATTCTCATGAGTAAATAAAAGATAGCCATAAATATATTTTTAAAGTTTTATTAAAAAATAATTTCGAAATTGTGAAATTTATAACATTGGAAAAATAGATTTATTATGATCCAACTATTTTATCCACTGTTATATCTGCAATTAATTTGATTTGGAATTGATATTTTTAGACAGTCAAACAAATTAATATGATTCCAACTAGCATGATAATGCGTAAATTCAACACGTGAGTAGCTAAACAATAGCATGTCGAATAATGTTGAATAATAAAATTATGTTTATATAACATGAGAAATTCACAAACAATATGCAATACCAACTAAATGTAAATAATTCTCGTGCAAGTCCAAAAAAATCGATATAAAATCACATGAATGAATGTGTATTATCGATTAGAAAGTGCTGTTCGGGTATAAAAACAGAACAAGACTCTGTCGATTAGCACTCAATATTTGTCCAAGGGAAATATAATTCAATAATTATACCTATAATCATTAGTATGTCAATAAATGATTAATACAAATATAGTTATTATAGTTATATTTACAAATATAGTTATATTTGTAAATATAGTTATTTGTTATATAGTTAGTTATTTGCCTTTTTCTATTGAATTTTTTCGTGCTAATCACTTATAACAGTAACCAATTCGTTATATTATCCGTTTATTTTGGCAGTGGCATAAGTTATTTTATGATATTTTGAAATATTAAAGAGTTTTGGATTTTAAAATGAATAAAAATATATATTAGATTAAAATTTCTTTAGACGAAATAGTAATGATTTGAATGAAATTGCAAGTTAAAAGTTTAAAATAAAAATACCATGCATTTAGGTATTCGTAAACAGCTTTAAAGCATTTTTTGTAAAAAGTAACTTATGCAACTTTCCATATCAAAAATAAAGGTTTATATTATTTAATCCCATTCTATTTCTGTATGCATATATAAACGGCAGGAAGTTTAAAATTTATCAATAAAATCTTGTCTTTTGAACACTATTGATATTTTTAAAATTTCTTATATTTTGATTTCTTTTTAAATTATAGATCAATATTTTGTGTTAAATATAAAATAAAAAATATCGATCTATAATCTAAAAAGAAATGAAAATAAAGCAATTCTAATTTTAATCCATTAATATGGTATGTACTAAATCAGTGGTGCTCAAAGTGTGGCACGCGTTAGTCTTTTTATGGGCACTTTTTAAACTTCCATACTTGCTAAAGTTTTTGAAATAATTACCCTGATTTTGATAATGGAAAACTTTTTTTAATATAATTGCAATTCCATTTTCAACTGATATTCATACTTCTACAGTTGAATTCCAATTAGAATTGAATAATATTCAAAGCGATGGTAAATTAAAATCAGTTTTCTTTGACAGCGGAAATAATTTGTTGAAATTTTACAACACTAAAATTTTTCAGAAAAATTTTCCTAAACTCTGAAATTTAGCAATGAAAATCTTCTCTTTATTAAGCAGTACTTATTCTTGCGTGCAATTACTTTCAGCTTTGAAAATAATAAAAAAATACACATGAATCGATTACTAAATTCAAATTTAAATATTCAACTTAAAATAGCGATGAATGATGATCATTAAAATAGCGATGAATTGATGATTATTTAAGAAAATTTATTTATTATTTAAGAAAGTTTTTTTGGCACTTGTTGAAAATATTGTGGACATCACTGTGTACTAAATGTACAATTGATGGAATAAAAAAGTTAATAAGTTTTTCATTAAAATACTCATTAATACATTCTTGATCTCAGTTAGATTCGATAATTCGGAATCGTTAAAAATTTAGAAACATTTTCATTATTTCGTTTATTAACATACTTTATTCTCTTCACTACTGATTTGTTATTTCATTGTCAATTTCTCTTTTATTCATTTAGCAGTATAGATGAATATTTTTATTTATTAATAACAAATTTTCAGAAAGGTCCTTTTCATGTCTTTGATAAATGCAAAACATCATATTAATCACTTTTCATTTGTCATATTAAATTATTTACAAATAACATTGCAGTATTGTTATAATAAAAAAGAAGCAACGTGTCTCTTTAATATTGCATTTTCAAGTCTTTTAAATAACAAATTTCTTGTTAAAATTATAAATTGGCTCAATCACAGAAGGGAATGTTATGAGTTAACTCAATAATTTTAGCTATAAAAGCGAAATTCTTTTGATTTTACAAATTTGAGTTTTAAAATTTTTTTTTAAATGGTGATTTATTAAAAAATTATTTATTTAGCAACTGTTTGTTCTTCGGATAAGAGCAACAAAAATTTGTCCATGCTCAAATAGTGGCTCTTACTAACTAAAACATTAATTTCAAACATAAATGCCTATCTGATGAAATTTGTGTAGGGAAAAGAAGTGTTGGAATTAAATTCTGCTAGAAAAAATTTGAAAATTAAATTAAATTAAAAAACTGAGAGTTGTATCACAAAGATTTCGCTAAATAATGATGGCATTTTATTTGATAGCTATATCAATTTTTGAATATATTTCAATGCGTTATTCAATAAAAAGATAAATGTGAAAATGTTATCTGATGAATATTTCTATAATATTGATACACAAGTATTAAAAGTAACCAAAATAATCGGTAGAATATATGATAATGATATTTGAACTATAGAAAAATTTTAAATATTAATTTCAAAAATTTCATGTGGTTATTTAATATATAAATTCTGTCAATCTAGATTTAATGCACGTGTGATATACACTGGAAAAGGTTCGTGCACATTCAATAATAATTGTTGAATTAAATGCCATTTATTCAGTGACAACATTGAACAGAATTTCCTCTTGAAATTTTATTCGGTAAAATATTTCATTCATTTCTTAGGCGCTCCTTATGATCTTTTTTTACTTTGGTTTCACCAATTTCGTTCTGGATTTCTGTTAATTGAATAATTTCAATCCCACTTAATAACGATGAGGGTATATTTCTAGATTATTCACTGTAAATAATTTTTGTCAAAATACTATCATGGCCTTCCATAAATGTATATGCGCTCAAAATCTTTTAACCTCTTAAGTGAAGTTTTTGCATGCATCAACATTTATAATGTGTAAATGATATTTGTGATATAAAAATGATAGATAAAGTTTGTCTGTGTCTAGAACTAATTTAACTTGATCATTTTTTCTAAGTCTTCCTATAAATAGTAAACTAATATTTACATAAGTAAATTAAAAGTAGAATAGTTAATACTAAAATAATTTAATATTCTAATTATTGATGTATACATTAGAAAACCCATGTGGTCCTATTTAGGTTGGATTTATTAGTAACCAGTGGGGAATAATATGGAGTCATAAATAAAAACCTAATTCTCTTTCACACTTTGACACCAGTTGTCACATATTCATAACATCATTTATCTATCACTACTGCGTATTCCGATGTTGGCTTTTCATTAGAATGGAATTATTTTGGTTAGTATCAAGCATATTTAGCTTCAGGTATATTTACTTTAGTTGAAATGTTAATATTTTTAGAAATATATAACTTTATATATGAAGATCCCAGAGGAAATTAGAATGAGCCATCAAAATGTGTCATGTACTTAACAAGATACGCAATATTTATGAGAAATCTCTCCATTTGAATCATGTATAAAAACAATAAGTCTAGAGATCTATATATTAAAATAGGTGTTTTAGTGTTTAACAAATAATTTTAAATTTGTGCAACAGTTTTGGAAGTACTCATCGATAATTACAAGATTTTAAAAATGCCACGAAGCTTTAGAAAAGATATTCAAAATTGCTAGAAATTCTGAAGAAGAATAGAGAAAAAATTGAGAGTAAAATCTTTAGTTTTGATTAACAAAATATAAAATAATATTGTAAACAAATTCAAAAAAGATGGCAACTTTTACAGTTGACAAATTAAATGCGAATTTGCTTGTGATCTTTGTATCGTTGTTGTAATTTATTTTCTCCTAAAAGCAGAAGTATTTTTTGTATTGAATGATAAAACTATTATCAAAATAATAATAAACTTTTGGACTTTTGTGTGTGCAGTAAAGGCTATACTTGGAGAATTCAAAACATGAAAATCTATGGATAAAGGTGGGGTTAAATTTTGTCTGATGAAAGTAAATATAAATACAATTTAGATGCACATTTTGGGCCACTAATTATTATGAAAATTTGTAATATGATCGTCGAAGTTCTTGTATTTGAGCCGATTACTCGAGGAAATATATTTTTCCAAGCATATCATTGATCTAACAGCGGCATATAAATTGGTAGATATTACTGAAGAATCTAACAATGTTTTGATAAGTTAAAAACTGAAAAAAAGAAGACCTTGCTAAGTTAATCTCGTGAAGAATATTTATCAAATTTCGTGTGGTGATGAGGAAGCAGGCGATGATGAGCAATGAAAAGCTGGACAGTGTTGGTGTAATTCTGGCGAAAAATAAGTGCTAATGAGAAATATTTCAGTGTTAATTAAAAGAAAAATATATTTCAAAAGATATTTATATGATTTATTAAGTCAATTAAAATCTTTTGTCATTTGATTTTGAATAAATTTATTTATAAATTTACTTTGAATAAATTGCCATATCTATTAAAAATATTTTTCGCTACTTTTACTTTTTCTATCGATATTTTTAATATATCCTTATTTATAAAAATGTACTTTTCTAAAAATCTTTTACAAGTTCATAAGGTTTTATTTTTGAGTGTTAGATTAACATTTCTTGAATCTTGATAGGTAATATTTAGAGATATATCATTAAAAGAAATCCTAAGCTATGGAAGCATTACTTTTACTGGGGAAAATAAACTCGCAGTGAGTTCAACGAACGCTGTATTGACTTTCACTATTCTCACTATTCTTCTCAATGAATCGGTAAAATGAATTTATCCTTGAAATTACGCCAGGGTCAATAATATTATTGAGAGAGTCAGATTCCATTTCAAGGGAATATTTTTTCACCACAAGAAGCATTTCGCCACAGGAGAAATGATAGTGTGATTTAGAATAGATTTTATCCTCTAATTTAAGGCAATTCAAGAAGAAAATTATATTTATCATCCTTTCTTTATTCGATTTAGAAATCTTATGAAAATTAACGTGCCCTAAGTTAAAGACAATATCTGAAGCCCCAATTTAATAATTAAATTCGCATTGATTGTTCTCAGTGTAGAAAAGTCCTTTCGAAAATTTTAGATGCCTAAGATCTTTTTTCGATAAGATTTTATTAATGGATTTTTCGAGATTTTCTGTGAACGAATTCTCTTGTAACGAAGGCAAACTAGTCATCAGTTTATTACGCTTTGCATATGTCAACTGTGTTTTCCCATTACCCCTCTCATTCTGAGTTTCATTATCTGAGAAATTCGTTTTTCTCAAATTTAATGTCGCTATTGACTAAGAAGTTTGTCAGCCTATTTTCAGATTTCAATTTACGAATTATCTTGTTTATCTCAGAAGTCTTCTTATTAATGTCATTAAGAAAGACTGTGCGCTTCATATCTGGAGATAAATTAAGAAGGAATCGTTTGAGATATATGGGGGCTGCTATGTAATTTGAGTTATTAAAGCAATTAATAATTTTATTACTTAGTAAATTCAATTTTGATTTTAAAATAAATATAAACTGAGTTTTAAAAATTTATTATTTACCAAATCTCGGGTTATATATGTATTTATTCTCCAGCAAGTTGGATCCCTTAGAATGTATTTCTTTCTTACGCAACATAAATTAATTTCGTTGTCGTTTAAATCATTTTCCAAAACTCTATTTCTGTGCTACATTTTTTGTCAGTTAATATTTCGATTTAGTAAATAAAATTGAAATTTTCAGAGACAAAATGTGAATAAAAGTCAATTTTTTGATAATTCCAGTGTTCACATAGAATTTTAAAGGCCACAAACTTCCTGTCCAAAGTTATGAGTAAAAATTTTGTTCAATAGTTATCATTAATAAGCTATAATATATGTCATCTAAAGCGCCACAAAACATTGAAAATTTTGGAACAATTTATATCTTAAATGTGTTACAGACATGTTTTATATAACACTTTGTATCACATTTTATCCATTATCTCGCTAGCACGTGTTGCCGCATATGATTGGTTTATATCAGACGAGTCACAAATACAGTTGAATTTTCAGTTTAAGAACTTTTCGAATACCCCCGAAAGACATTCTTTTAATACTTATATTATCTCAGTTGTGCAGCTGGAAATAGTGGAGATTTTTCAAAGGAATTTGACGTGAAAAAGAATCATGAAATTAGATATATTTACGTGCGCGAATGTGATAGAGAATTTGTTAAATGTTGATCAAGATTTAGAGGAAGTCGGAATATATATTTACGTGATAATGACAGCAATATTTCATATCATTATGCATTCATAGTTATCTGAGAACCTTTTTGTAACTAATTAAAACTACTCGTGTACCAGACAGCTTTTCAATTCGTGAATGTCCAATCAGCGACAGGACATCATATTCTAGTTGTGGTTAATATATTAAATCCCCATGAGATGAAGTAAAGAATCCAACAACGAATGGAGTATGGATAGAAATATAGTATTAGGTCATTTATATAGCTAAGCTATCACTATTAAACATTTGAGAACTTTGGACAGTGTATCAACCTCATCTGAAGGCAGCGATTATCATGAAAAATCGTTAATATCTGCTCTACAACTCATTGATTGGATAAATGCGCTTGTTGTAAAAATGTGCATTTTTGTTACATTTTAAAAACGAGACCAAATATTGATTCCTAGTGCGCGGTTTATGAGAGCGTAACTACCATGGATATTGAGGATTGATACGTTTTCGATTTCAAATCTATACATTGCATTTCAATTGAACAGTAGCTCTCAACATTGATCTACTCTCAAAAATTGGAATTTTGTTAAAAAAATGTCTTTAAACTCCACCGGAAGCAGCCCAATTAATTTTATCGTTAGGAATAGCCATATTTGGCAATATTAGAAAGGCTTCGATAATGGATCTTATAGAAATATTTTATCGATATAAATAACACCATTTATCTTAATTAAGTACTTAATAATAATTTTAAAACTTCATTAATTAAATTTTATAAAATTATTATTATCAAATCTAGATAGAAGTCAAATTTACAATTTTTAAGAATATATAAAAAACATTTAAATTAAATTATTACAATTTAATTACCTGACATCATTAAATCCAAAAATGAAGATATATTAATGCGGGACATAAAAGGATTTGGTGGTGATTTTCCAGAAACATTTTTACGTCTTTCGACAAAGCTCATAGTGGAATTTTTCTTTTTCGTTGAACTATAATTTTCATCGGATTTCTTATTAATATATTTTTTCGTTAAATCTTCAATTGATTTGGTGTTACTCATGTTTGCCATAGATTATAATGTCTATGAGTTATAAATTTTTAAACGATTAGATATTTATTAATGAGAAATTATTATTCATTACCATTTGATTATTAAAACTAAAAAAATTAAAAATAAAATTAATTTTTGAAAATTTTAAAAATAATTAATAAATTATGTATTTATATTTAATGATAAGTAATTAAACAAACAAAAAAGATTGCGCATCAAGACTTAATTTACTTAAATATTTCTTACTAATAAATTTGGTTTCATTGTTTTCAGTTTGAATAAATGAATAAATTTTATCTTTCAATTCTAATTTATTTAACTTATTCATTTTTTTAAATTTCATTTAAATGAAATTTGAGTAAATTTGACCCAATCCAAAAGTAAATCTTATTTTGAAATCTTCTCAAGTTCATATAAAACTGATTTTGATATGTGTATTGAAAATATTATTCAATATTTTTATTTACCATGTTCGAAAGTTTTAGCAAATAAATATTTAAGGTTAAAATGAAAGTTTTTAATGTATTTTTGTTTTTCGCTTTTTTTAGCATGTTTTCATGTCTCAGTTTAAGATGCAAGACACAGAAAACCAAGAATGTCAAAGATATTCAAAAATTGAAATCGCTTTGGTAAAAAAAATTAACAGTTACATATCTCACAACTCTCACAGCAGAGTACGGTTTGTGTCATGCTTATATCGACTTAAGCTTAATGTTAAATATAAACCAGCTTCGTTGGACGCTTTTAGAGTTATTTCCTGACGAAATCCTACAGGATATTAAAATCTGGTGCGATTCGATATAAAAGATCATTGCGCAAATCAAGACTAAGAAATCTGGTAAGAAAATAAAAAACTAAGGCTGCAGCCAATTCGAAGAATTAAGAGAAGTGAGCTTGAGTTGATGCAATAAATTTTTTCGGTGTTATAAATTGTTATATCTCTATATCTATTTGTACTAGAGAAACTAAACTACTACAGTACCCTAAAGTCGTATTTGTCAATATTATTGCTACTGAAAAGATGGAAATACCTACTTTTTTATTTATTGATATTTTGTAGATCCTTTTTTATTCATTTGGAATAACTCGTCAAAACTTAGTTTCTAATCCTGTGTTTATTTAACTTTAAAAATGTCATTTTACGAGTTGTTTAAAGTTGATTGTGAATAATTTTGATACATTAGGACAGTGTAGACCAAACTTTTTTGAGCCACAGCACACTTGGCTGAATTAAAAATTTTCGCGGCACACCTAAATTTTTTTTTGTTTTAATTGCAATTTTTTATTGCACTTTTACTAATCTTTTAATAAGAAATGAAAAACTTATTTACTTGAAATAAATTTAATATAAAAAATTTTAAATTTAGAAAAATTAGTGAATGAAGATTCATAAAACATAGTTAATGAGATTTATGTGCTTGATGTTCCGAACAAATAAGTTCCAATCGTGGTGGAATTTTTGACAAACAAACTCTTAATTCTTGATCAATGTTAACCTTCTTTATTTAATTGACTGATTAACATTTAAATTTGAAATAACTGTTAAAATATCCACAATTCAATTTTCTTTTATTAAGTTGTTTGGAAAAACAGGGTTTTTTTGACTTTTTTTTAAAAAAATTTCACGGCACACAGTTTGGAGGAACACTGCATTAGGATATTAACACTTAACCCAACATAGGAATTAGATCATCTGCCAAAAATATAGGTGGTGCAACAATTTTACAAATCATGACCCAAAGATAGATTTATTATGATTATAATTGATTCTTCAGCTTATAATCATATAGTAATATAGTTATTAGATAAAGTTACTGATAGTAGTACTTGTTCAATATACGAAATCAGGATTGAAACTTCAAAAATGAGTTTTTAAGAGTTCCTGGAAGCCACGTTATGGTGTTAAATTAACACCCTATGGTGTTAATTTGAGATTATTCATTTTTCCTTAGTCATTTTCTCGTCGTGGGACTAATATTCATTGAGGAATTTGTGATTTTAAGCTTTGAATGATAAAAATGATTAATTTTTATATTCCGACTGTTGCGTTAAATTCATTACTTTAAATAGGTATTTGTAAATAGATGAGAGATTGAGTTTCAATAATGTGATTTTGTAAAGTATTTTACGAACATTAACACGTCATTCTTCATTTCAAATAAAAAAATCTGGCAATGACAAGTACATCTCTAAAGGCCTATTATTATACTAGCTAATGTTTTCGATACTTTTTTATGGCCTCGGAGTTATTATGATGACATACATAATTTCCTTTAAAATTATGCTAAATTCCTTAAATAAAATAATAAAATTAAACAATTTAAAAATATTCTGAGATCGAAGAAGTACGATATATATGAATGTAGAGCAGGGATGCACAGAATTTTCAGTATGGGTGCCACATTTTCTAATAATACATTCTATGAGGGCCACATTTAGAAAAAAACACCTAATCTGTAAAATTTTAAATTATAACCCGGTTTCTATATACAAAAAATGCATTTTAATTTAGTTGAAATAATTAATTTAATTTTTTTTGGAGCAATATGACATCGTTTTTTATAAAAAACTGCTGCCATTTCTAATTTTTTAGTGAAAACTGAAAATGTATTTTTTAGTGCTGCAATTTCTGAAAATTTTTTATATAAATATTTAAATAAATATATTAAATAAATATACACGAGGGCCGCACAAATTATTCAAAAGGGCCGCACTTTGTGCATCCCTGATGTAGAGACATACAACTAATTTGAATAAAGATTTGAAATTGAAATAAATAATTGATATATCTGCTCCAATAGTCAATGTACCAACAATGTTTGATTAATTGTTTTTTTATATTGAATTCGATTTTTTTAAGAAAAGTGAAAATTATTTAAATAATGATTTTAATTTAATTAATTTAATAATATATTTTAAGTTCAATTATTAAATTAATAAAATTGGGAGTCAGAGGCACTTCAATGAATATGAACAACATGGTACATTTAGGTTGCAAAAGTACATGAAACAATGTGCAAAAATATAAAATGAGAAAATCAATAATTAGTTAATATTCATGTTTAGATTTTGAAAAGGGAATTAAAGAAACATTAGATTGAGCAATATAACAAAAGTGGTTTTCTCGATATATGCCCCGAAAGGCACGAAAATCATTAAAATATGCTAAAATATAAAACACTATTTAATTGAAGGAAACTTGAGTTGGTTAAAAATTAGGAAAACGAACAAATGAGAAATTAGAAAACCATAACCGCGACACAATTATTAATGGGAGTATATAAAAATGGATTATAATTAGAAAAACATACGAAGAATCCACAAAGAAAAAATCCTCAAGGACCTGCCAAAGAAAGGTTATCCTGTTTGGGATTATTTTAAGATATAACGGTAAGTGAGACTCATAAATAATGATTTCAGTCTCAGTAAGAACTTAATAAGAACCTTTTTTTCCTTTTCAAATTTCACCACTGATTTCTTATCCATTGTATTTATTAAAAAGCTTGAAGACTATGAATCAGTAATATATCGATGTTTTTGATATATTTACTGATTCATAGTCTTTAAGCTTTTTAATAAATAAAGAATTTTTATGGAAGAATTATTTGTATTAGATTATTGAAGTAAAATTTGACGGAATAAAGGTGAAAATCTTTGGTTAAGTGATCGAAATCATATTTAATTGTCGATTTATTTGATTCTCCTTCACGACACTACGCGGTGTACATTTGTACCCCAAAATTCTTGTTTTTAAACCATTTGTTAAATAGTAGTGATACCCATCTGATATTTATTGTAATCTATAAATATATCCCAATGAATGAAACGTGAAAAAAAATTAAAATATCTTAACCTTCGAGTACTGAAACCTTGAAAATGGGATCCGGAAGTGATGTACTCTAAATTCAAAGTGGGTATTAATGAACTAAAAGTCAATATAATACTAAAATTAAATTAGATATTCATTTAGGAGCGAGATCTATGTGTTTAAAATGCTTTTTTCCTATCGCCTTCCCCGAAAACGCAGTGCGTCGAGAGGAAGTCAGTAGCAAACTAGCGTGACCTTGTTTATCTATAAAGGTAAACACTAAACGTAAAAAATACAAGGTGAAAAATATATTTACATTATAATATCCGCCCTTCGGAGTTAGTAAAATAAATTTAACTCCTAGTATCCATCATAAGTTCTAATTATTCCGCTATACATTTTTGGCAATCAACACAAGAGAAATGCTTTATAGTATGTCTATGAACAGTGCAAATCGTCTTTTTGCATTTATAACAAAAGATTCGACTTTTTCTATCGCGATTTCGCGGGCAAAAGGCACATCTACCTACTTTCTGTGTAGGAGTTCGTGTCATTATCGGGAGCTACTAGTGACAGACAAAAATGTATCCATTGCATATATTTGATAGCTTTATTCGTTATTTTACCAATATTTTTTCTTTTGATTACATTTCGTTAAGACAATCCTAAGCTCAATTGTCTAATAAATATCTTACTGCGATTACGGTCATTTGATCTCTATTCTGGATGCTTTTGGGTCCAAACTATATAAGCATTTAAAGTTACAAGGTCTATAAATTCTAAAAATACTCTTAACAGCCAACGCCTTGCAGTTCTAACACATGAATATCAATGTGTCATCTTATCATCAGTATCGACAGCTCCCTTTGTTTTATTGTAGTGGGATATAATAACAGGTTTCTTTTTCACATTGGATTCAATTTCCACATTATTAAACTGAGTTGAAAGCAACAACACACATTTTTTATGGACATATGACAGTAATGTCATTGTGTTCGTAAATTCAAATAGTGTAGAGTATCGTTCCTTTGTTTTATTCTCTAATTATTCTTTTGGAACTTCCCTTTTATTTTTAGTAACGTTCCTGTAAGTGCTAATCGCTTCTCAAACTTTAGTTCAGCGAGATGAATTGAGGTAAAAAAAATTCCAGTTGTAATGCCCCTCCAAGATCCAAAGTAGGGTTTTGAAAGTTGTGTCACTATTCGCTGCCCTTGATTTATTTCTCTCGTATTGTTTATCATTCCTGTGTATACTTGAAGATTCAAAACATAAGCAGTATCGGAATCTGCAGCTATTCATATCTTTATTCCTTATCTATCCGGTTTTGTTTTCATATAAACACAAAAGAGACAATTTCCTCGGATCTTTCGTCTATTGTAATGTTTGCACCCGGAGAAAAATTATTCACACAAGATTTTGGAAAAAATATCAAATATGGGTGGGTTCTAGTTTGTCACCACTTTTAGCAAAACGTTGCGCTCTGGTATCGCACTTATCAAATCTGATGTTCCTAAATATGAACTGGAATCTATCACATGCCATAACAACAGTAAAGAAATTATATCTTAAGAGATTATTTGTACTCCACAATTCTGTTATATACATTCTTCTTCCACGATTTCTTCCAGCTGCTAAGAGGACTCCAAAAAATTCATAAATTTCATCCACCGTAATATTATTTTCATTAAAATTTCTATTAGTTTAGTTACAAATTAAATTAATCATATCCTCAGTAATATGTAACAAAAATGCTTCTCAAATCGAACTAATATTTTGACTGGTGGTGCATTGACAATATTATGAGCTCGGCGTCTAGATCGCTGACATGGAATTTAGTAAATCTTCATATATTTTATTTTTTCGTTCCATAATAAAACTCAAATCCCAAAAAAATATTTATTTCCAAAATTTTCAAATTAGTTATATCAATTAGATATAATATTAATTATATTAATGCCTGATGGCGATCACCCTAAAAATCAAAACACACTCTTGTTTATTTCTTTTCTCTGAATTACTTCTCGACTCGTCAACTGTCTTAATTCAATTTAACAATTTTTCTTTAACAGTTTTCTCTTCGACCAACTTGCGCTCCCGTTTTCTGCTCTCCGCTTTTATAGTGTTTCTCGCCCATAAATTGTGTGGTCGGAGAAACCGAATATGATGTACCCTCTCTCGCATGTAGATGTGCCAATGAAAATAAGACATTTTGAGACAGGTGGGCAATTTATTGCCCATTAACCTACATCCCGGCAACCCATTATTCTGACACTCGGCTGGAAACCTATTGGACCAATATAATTTTTCTCATTTCATCTATCGCGATTTTATGTGTTGTTCGAAGCTCCACTGTTTCTAGTTCTGAATGTAAAAAATCGTCGTTTTCCAGTTCATCTATTATTTCATTAGATTCCGCTTGATCTTCATCATTTTCAAAAAATTCTACATCATCATCTTCGGTAGCATCGACATAACCAGGTTCATTACGTTTTGAGTAAAAGGTTTCAATGACGGCTAGGTGAAAAGCGTGGTTATAGCATAATTGGCTTTCAGCTGATATAATTTTGCCGTATTTCACCATTACGTTTGCACCATCGTGCGCGGAAGCAACTATGTCAGAATCAAAATCTACTCCAAATTCTTTCAATCGATTGAATACTAGTTCTTCGGTTTTTTCAGATGTGCAGCTTTCTATAATCGGAACCAAACCAAGAACAATTTGACTCGAAATAGATTGCAGTGTGACATTAAGATATCTTCTTAAAGCGATATCAGTCCATTCATCGACCGTAATTGTAAATTTTTGTCCTGATTTAATTTTGGCTTCTAAATTATGCTTAGTTTCAGCTTTTTTTTCTTTGAAAAATGTTAGAACGTGTTTTCGAACAGTCGATACGCTGGTTGGCATTTTGTAATTACGACTGTTTACAAAGCAGCGAACTGCATCGCATTTGACAATTGTACGAAATGGAATACCATCTTTTGTTGCGCATTTCGATATAATTTCCTCCAGTGATTCTCTTTCTCTACTGATAAATGTTAACATACCACTAACTTTAGGTATTTTGGATGTGCTTGGTCCTAGCGAATCATCAGCAGAATTTTGAACATTCCTTTTGGTTTGAGGTTTTAAACTGATATCATGTTTTTTTAAATGATTTATCATTCCAGTTGTGGTACCACCTTTAATGGATATCTTATTCGTACATAAATCGACTTGACATTGCGCAATTTCTGATGATAATTTTTTGAAATAATCCCAAACTTTCGATTTGTTTGTGGCCATTATGGATTAGAGGATATCTATAAATTATATTTTCGAAATTCAAACAAAATAAAAACAAACCTAATTTTTATACACATAATTATTATTGTAATTAATAATTATACTTACGATGTGTGATCTGTGTTCTGTGATGAACGCGTAAAAGTGTAAAATATTTCACTGAATTAAATACAATTTCTTAAACTAGAAAAAAAATCTTACAGTTAAGAAAAATAGTATTTTTAATATTTAATTCTTATAATTTTGCTTGCTTAATTAAGAAAAATAGAAAATATTGAATGTTACTATAGCAACCAATATCATAATTTCTGATAATTTTTGCTTGAAAAAAAAAATTATATCTAAAGTAACTACTCGGTTACTCGACGTAATTACCCGGTTAACCGAATAATGGAAAATATCTGAAAATAGACGAGTACTCGGTTACTCGATTATTCGTTTGGAAACACTACTATTGGTTAACACATTGAATGCCGTGTCAAACACTGTTGGCCGACACATAACAAACACTGTAATTCACCGCAAAAATATCTCAAAACAAATAAAATAATTGTATTTTTGATCTATTATATTAAATTAAACCTAAAAACGTTAAAATATTTTTTGGCAGTCAATGTGTCAAATGGCTCGCCTTAACATCAATTAATTAATTAGTTTGTTTTGAGCTCCAACCCCTTTTACAGACCTCTGATCAATTTTAGATTATTTTATTCGTTTTCGGAACCTCATTTGTCACCGGTTTCCACACCCACCCACCCACCCCCCGAAAAATATTGATTTTTACTTTTTCCAAATTTTTTATTACTTTTAATTGATTTTTATAATTTATAAATTTTTTTAATATTCTATTTCTTATAATTTATATAATCCAGTAGATGTGAATTTTATGCTGTAGCATTTTTGCTACATACGTAGATTTTAAGTTTAAGAACAGGATATTGGCATTTTAAAATCCCGTGAACGCACTTGGGGTCCTATATGCCCAGTATACTTTGCATGCTCATCACACCAACTCGGTCTTTAACTTTTAACTATTCAATAAAATATCTATAGTATTTCACAAATATTGTCAAAATTTCCATTAAATTTATTTATCATTACTTTTTAGTCAAAAGTATTTTTTAATTATTCGTTTTCATCTGGTTTTCCTTCCAGGAAATTTTATCCGAGGTTTTTCCTGATAATTATTATTTTCCTTGTATAATAATTTGTTCTTTGTGATTTTTGATTCTTTATTCTTTAGAGTTAAAGCAACTTCTCGGTAATTTTCCAAACCTACCAGCCATTCTTTTACTTTGCTTAATTTACTAAAATTTAACTTTTGATGTTGTCGCCAAACGTAATTGCTATCACTTTTCCTATTCATAATTTGATTGGCTAATCTTTCACAATCACCGTTATTTTTCGCTACGTTTTCCGTTTTAAAAATCTCGTCTTTATTTTTTTGTCTTTCAAGATTTTCTAAATTATAATTTTTTTCTAATCCTAACTTGATAAATTTCATATCCGAAATTTGATTTTGTTTTGCTACTGCTTTATTTTTTTCAGTCGTGGATTTTGTAACTTTAGAATTGCTGATCATATTTTTGGATTTTAAAATAAATACAGTATGATTTTCTGATTCAATTGGTAAATTGGAATTAGATTTTTTTTTGTAGCAATGAGTAACTGTAGATTTCTTTTTTGAAAAGTTTAGGAGTTCTTTATTGGATTCTTTTAAACACTGCACTACTGTATTTAGCGTATGAGATGAATCGGAAGAAATCTTTTCACCAAGAATTGATTTTTCTAGGACTTGAGAATTTTCTACCATGTTTTTGGTTTGTAAATCAACTACGTTCATTAATTTGTTATCAGATTTGGTTTTGGATTGATGAATTTTATTATTATTTATTAATTGATAGATGCTTCTTAGTGAGTTTGTATTTCTCGAATAACCAGAATCCACAGACAATAAAGATGCACTACTTCCTGTTGTTCTTGATGATATTTCATTATCTATTCCGCTTTCATAATTTATACGTTTAAAATAACTAGCGCTTTTAATGGAATTATTGTAACCTTCGGCATCAATTTTAGATGTGATAAACTCGTTTTCATTGGCCATTTGCTTTGATTTTGCGCACAATGTGAAGTTTTTATCAAATTTTGTTGGATCTAAATTATTTTCAATATTTTCCACATTGGGTATTATTTCATTTTCTAATTTGGAAATATTCTGAAATTTATTTTTATTTAAATCTTCAATAGATGATTTAATTTTTCGATAATATGATTCATATTTGCGAGGCTTTTTATTAATCGGAAGTAAACTCATAATAAAATTTTACTTAAATATAATTTAATTGATTTAAAATTTGTTAATTACTTACAATATATAGATTAAAAGTATTAGAAGGCTCGAGGTCGCTTAATGTGCTTGGCATAAAAGAAATACAGCGCCCTTTTTATATTGTTTATATTCTAGCATATAAAATACCAGTGAATTCGATTTGCGTATCTAAGAGATAAATTGTTGTATCTGCAATTCAAAATAAAAATAACGAGCATCTCCGTCATAAACAAAGGAAAAGGATATGCGAGATACGAGAAGATACGAGTGGTGGGTTAGTTGTGGGAAGAATCTTTCACCTTTGATTAATTTGCGACTTTTCCATATTCCCAAGCAATGTTGGTGCTGCATTCTACCTGGTGGCTGTCGGCATAGGGTGAGCAATATGACTAATAAAAACGTGCAATGTAAATACATAATTAACAATTACATGGTAAATGCAATGTGTCAATTAAGAATATACCTGTATGCGCGGTTTATAAATTTTGAGTTGACCGTTCATAAAACCCTTCAAAAATACCCTTGATATACCTTGGATCATAACAATACCTTGTTAGAGACTTTCAATAACCAGCTTTAAGTTAGCGGGCCTCTACTTTTAAAGTCGATCTGACCTAGATAATTTTTATAAAAATTTTAGATTCTTAAAAGTTGTTGAACTATCCCTATTTATTGCACGCGTAAATGCACGCGTACAAGCAGTTCTTTTTTTCCAATTTCACCACTGATTATTTTTTCCATTGAATTTATTAAAAAGAAATCTTGAAGACTATAAATCAGTAATATATCGATGCTTTTTGATACTCACGAATTTTCGCCACTGCCTTTTTCAAGTGAATTTGATCATTATTGCATTTAACAATTATTGTTGAGAAAAAATTAATTTATTTCATATTTTATAATAAATTTATTGGTTTAATTATATTTTAATTACCAAAATAATATTTCCTATTTTTAATATTTTATTTTATAAAAAAACGTTTTTTAATTTTTATATATCTTTTAATTTCAGACCTAAATTTAAACTTAAATCCAAATTTAAATAAACGTTTCAGGGATTTTTTTAATTAATTTTTAAAAATTGATCTATTAGTAGGGGAGAGAAAAAGATCAATAAGGAACTGTTCGGACAAAACGAAAAAAACAAGAAACCCTCGAAAACTTTAAAACACAGTTTTTCCAAAATGGATACCCAAAGGCATAATACCGTAGGCATAATACGCAAAAGAAACATGTCAATAAACCATTAATATACTTACGCTTCCCTTTTTTAAACAATAAGACATGTAAGACAAATAAGACATTGTAATACAAGCCATTCTAGAAATTGCTCTCAAGTAAGATTTTAAATTTTAAGTCTTGAATTTTGATCCCATATAGATACGAGATCATTATTCAAGCTCTTAAATATTATTTTATACTACACTTTTTGTATCTGTAAATGATTGTTCGAATCAAACTTTTGGTGATTAACAGTAATCTTCAAAAAACATAGCAATATTTGCCATTTTTCATGGCATTAATTATTCGAATTTTGACATGTTCTGAAATTCTATCTGTAGTGCCTCCACTTCATAGAAGTTTGCATTTTTATTTATATTATATTAAAATTTACTAAGAGAAAAAAGGTTTGTTTTATTAACTAGAAAACTTGAAATGCGCACGCTTTAAAAAAGAAAATGATGAAACTCAACAATAAAACTCTTATCAACAATGCAGAAAGAAGTTTCCAGTCAGTATTTCAGCAAAATCATGATCACAAGTCTATAATTAATAATTTTTTTATTTTATTAGTTAAAATGTTCATCTTAGTTACAGTACTATCAAATTATTATTTTTTTAATAGGTTATTTAAACTTATGAATTTTCCTAAATTTGCTCATAATATTAATCACTTATGTTTTATAATGCGTTTAATACATGCAATATTTCTATATATAAAAAGTCTATAAGCTTATTTTTCTCCATCAAAGTGAAATAAGTTGTAGATTAAATTACAAAAATGAAAAGCATCAATAATATAAAAAAATTAACCAATAATGTGTGTAAGTGATTAGCAATAATGATAGTAAATAAAGTCATTTGACAATAAGTAAGAGCTTTCACTATAGAAAGATATAAAAGAAAATTGTATACACATGCACGACGCACAAAATTTCAATATTAGAAATAGAGACAGTAAACAAGTAAGAACCACATTTTAAATATAATTGGAATTACGGATATTTCCCAGATTATTTTTTATGTTTCCACATGACAAATTATTCCACACAAGCAAATGTAAGTTTATAAGTTAACTTATGTATTTGGTACAATTTTTGACAAAAATTCCTAACTTTCATTGAAAAACATTTCGTAAAATTAAAAACAAAATTACTTAATTTTTCAAATAAATATCCTACTTTTATTAATCGATCAGAAATTCTAAAAAATATTTTTTAAAAATATTTAAATGAAGAGCTTGGAAATTAATTATGTAGCAACTGAAAAAACTTACAAATAAAATTTATATGGCATTAAAAAATTGGCTTAAAATAAATCAAACAAGAATAACCTGTTAATTAGCGATTTTTAAATTTTATGTCATCTTGGATAATTGTCTATATTAGAGTTGATTGGCTGTAATTACAACTTGTACAATCTATTTATCAATTCACAAATTTACAAATTCGAACAAGATAACCTTTATTTGTAAATTTATTTGTAAATTTGTGAATTGATAAAATACGCTTGGAGTCAGAGACGTAATTGTTGAATTTATATCATCACCGATCCAATAAACCCAACAAATTTAACTATTTTAGTCATTTTAGAAATGGCTTTCAAGTAATTTTTTTTTATTTAAAGTAAATTTTAAGGCTTTTACTAATTTTTAAAGGATTTTTAGATATTTATTAATAAAAATTTGGAATTATTTCAATACAATGTATGTTTTATCATTTTTAAAGTAATTCCCATGTATTTCGGAAATTTTTTGATTTCTGCCACCTCGTTTTTCTGTGGATATTTCTCCAAATTTTTGTATTTATATATTATATTTCGGATTGATTCCTAATTTGCGAATTCCTAATAATCTCCCGAAATTATAAAAATCTTCCCATTTTCCTTTGCATTGACTAATTTGATTTTGTCAAGTTCCGAAATTCTATAGAAATATTAATTTTTAAATTTAGGTTTATAAAATTTACGATTTTCTAGTTTTTTTCCCAACATCAACAGTGGACGGCAAAGTTGATAAAGAAATTTTAGGGCAATGTGAAATACTAAAAAATTATTAAATTTATTAAACATTTATGATAAATCTTACGAAATAATGTCTTCATTATCTATACAACTCAAAGTTGAGTTTTCGGAATTTTTTCGGTCATTTTTTTCTAAAAATTTCTGTAAATGATTTATTATAGTGCGTTTATTCATGACAACGATTCTATATATCGAAATTGTGTGTTGTGTTTGTGTGTCAGTTTAATTTTTCTACCACTTTCTCACTTTCTATATTAAATGTATTTATTTATTGCAACGCTAAAAATCAACACACAGGTAAGTTTTTTATATAATATTCCTTACGATTTTTTAACTTTATAAGTGCGTTTGTTCACTGCAAACGGGTGTATAGCTAAGTTTTTTTTGATTTATTTAGCGTATATTTAATGTCAATTTAGGTGCCATTAATTGCGATTTAGTGTAGTTGTTTTAATATTTCAGAATAAGCTGTAATGTGAATATATATTATAAAGGCCCAGGTCACTCACTCACTGATTTTGTAACTCTTAATTAAAAAAATTATAATTATATCATTAACAATTGTAAGTAGTTGTTAATGATATAATTATAATTTTTTAAAAATTGAGCCTTACAGAATCAGTGAATGAGTGACCTGGGTCTTTATATGTAAGATGTAAGTAGTTATTATTAGTTTATTATCTAACGTAAACCAGAATTGCCTTAATTTTCAGTTTTCATTTAAAAGGTCTGAAATTATTGAAATTCGACACATTTCTTTGTCAAAAAGATTCCACTATATATTCGGTAAGAGAAACTAAATTTTATTTCTTTCGAACCATAAGTCTATTGATGATTTTTTACCATTTTTAGTTTTATTTTGATCATTTATTTTGAGCACATACAATCAATTTTTAAGAAGTTCTTGGGAAAATTCAAATCAAGATCAAAATTGAGCCAAATCCTCAACAAGGTCATTTACTCAACGACAATCGTATTTTCACGCGCAATATTTTGTAGAGAAATTTTGTAATAAATAAATCATTCGTGTGATCTGAAAATTAATTACTCATTCTTTTTACTGAACTCATTCACATACCAATTTTTGGTTTTCGAACACATTGATTCGAACGCATGAAATAAGATTCACGTGAAGGACTTGAGGTTTTGAAAAAAAAGGTGCCGTAGGCGCCCGAAAATAACTTAGTATATTATATTACTGTTAATTTAATTGTGTATTTTATTTCACTATTCTATACTATTTCTAATTTAAATTTATCATTTATAAGTTTATTAAACTAGTTTCAAATGTCGGGGAAATGTTTAAAATGTGAAGAGAATGAAGAGAAATTAATCAAACTAAAAACCACATTATTTTACATCATGTTTGATAGCAGTTCCTTTAATACCATTACTTACCCACATCTTAATATCTTTCGGTAGATTTGATATTTCTGATTCCTCTGAATTTAGCGAAACGAGTGAGCTGACATTCACAAAATTTTCAAAAGAATTCTCCCCAGCAACACTCATTCCAAGAATATCTGAAATGTCTTCTGTACTTCTGTATTTTGGCTTTGTTTTACGATCTGACTTTTCGAATTCAATATCAATTTTATGATTTCTAGAAATTATATTCATCCGCTTGTTTGGATCGAGCATCGGATTAGCATAGACCAAAGTTTCGTTGATCAAGGGAATATTGTGCATAAAATCCATGTTTGAAATACCAAATATTTTTGAATTCCTTTTTTCATTTCCTTTTCCACGACTATCGGTAGACCTTGCCCGACTTGAATAGTAGATACCTTTTTGAAGTATTTGCTGGGATAATTTAATTTTATCATCCTTTGAAGGTAATCCATTACTGTTGCTGTAATTTTTCTTTACAACTATCGGTGAACTAATTGTGGATGACATAAATAATTGACTGTTTAATATTAAATTCAATGATTATTATTACTCAATTATTTTTTATTAAAAATAAAATCATTAAAAATGGCTTTGACATTCATTATGGGAGACGTCCATAGGCCAAACCGATTAGCTCCATCTTTTGGATTTTTTAAAAATATTTTAGTGCTAAATCACTTGATTGGAGTTAAACATTGGACGGTTAAACCTTCTCTCGACCATTGACGCATATAAAATAAAAGTTGTTTCCTAAAATAATTTATAATATTTTGTTAGTGTGTCCAAACTATTGCCAGTTATGTACAGCACCAAGTAACATTTCGATAAAATTAGGAATTGTTTTAATATCGCTTTCACAACTGCTAAAGTTTTCTGGACATAGACAATAGACAGGCTATTTTCATAAACATGCCTAATTTCTATCAAACGCACTGTACCTATAGGCTTTTTATAGTATATCAGAATAACAGTATTTCTATTTTACAATATGACACAAAACTATTTTTGTTAAGAAAGAAAAAGTAAAAGGTCTTTCAAAATTAAGTTCCAAGATTTAGGGGGTTCGATTTTTGTGAACCCCTATAAAAAATCCTGCCTACTTCACTAATATCACTAAATGCTTATTTGAATTTACATTTCGACAATAATATAAAAGAAAATATATTATTTCATTAATTTCTCTATTTTTTGTTTCGTGTAGTTGACCGATTTGGCAAATGAGAAACTCATGCTTATTCAAAATATTTCCACTAGAGAAATACAAACAAGCTTGTCGCAACCCTTTACCTCCTAAGATTCTCGTTTACAAATATGACCTTCTTTTTCTAATTTCTATGCACGGAATATATAAATACTCCTTTCATTATCTACATTCATTATTATTAAATAATAAACGTACACGAAGGATCTTTACTCTTAATTTCACATGAAAGGTTTTAGAGAGCTCCAAAATCGTTATTCTAATGCATCTTGAATCTCAAAACGTCATTTTAATCTTAAATAAAATCCAATCTTTTTATCACCTTTTGATCTGTGTTTGTTTTCTTTCAATGTATTTCTAAATTTTTGCTTCCAATGTAATTGTCGGATAAGCTACTGGTACATATTATATATATATATATACACACTATATACTATATATAATAAAACAAATGGGATCTCAGTCATAAATTTATGAATAAAAGTTTATTTTACAGGGGTTGGTTTTTGCGTCTCGTATACTACAGTTTCTCCATTTCATTTATTTTCATTGGGACTGAATGAAAAGGTCTTCAATATGCAATACAAATATTCTGTGGTGCCTTTTCAATTGTTCAAAAAACAGTAGTGCCAAAAATCCTTGTTACATATGTAAAAAATACGTTACATCAAAATTCTTTTGTGGATTTCTTTCTTCGACTAAATAAATCTGCAACCACAAATTATAACAAATATTCCAAAATTTTTAAAATTGTTTTAATGTATTGATAATCATGCCCTTGAAATCTATTGTTCATTAAACGTATTTCCGTGAAAATATTATTTCTTGTAACACAGCTCACCTAATGGGTAAGAATCCAACAAACAAACAGAAAAACAACAATATAGTTTTTTCTCGAATCAGATTGACACTGATGTTGAACCTTTGCTGGAACTCTATGTGAGAATAGTGGAAACATTTCCTGTTCTGATTACTTTTCTCTGAGAAATCCCATTAAGCCATTTGAATATTTACTGTCAATTATAATTTTTTGGTTGTAAAACCTGGCATTTAATAATAGATTATAATTATTAATAAAAACATGAGTAGTCCTTACAATATTTATAACGATACAAACAATCGCAAAATGAAAGGAGAAACAATCATCCTTCATTTCTTTAAGTCGTCAATGGAACTATATTTATAAATTATTCATGTGTCGTTCTCCGCCTGTATTTGCCTCGGTGGCATTGCCCGGTCTGAGAAGTGGCAGAATTTCTGCATAATTGATAATAGCAACATTTGATTAAGAATATACAACTCTTTGTGATTCCTAAACTGCTTCTTTGAAGCCCTTAATTGCTATATCTAATAATCATTTTGCTTGGTATCACTGTTTTGTAATTTTATTTTTGAAATTCTTACTTAATAAGTTTTACTATTGAATTCTCGTTGTTTTAATTGATAAATATTATTTACTTCACTTTTTTATATATCAATCAAATTAATTAATCTGAATAAAAAATATAATAAAAAGTAATTAAATAATATCAAATTAAATATATTTTATAAAGAAGACTCTCCATTATGTGGAGTTGTAGAGATAAGAAAAGACCAAAATAATATCCGCAAGAAAAAATTCAAAAATATAACAAAAAACCAAAACCAAAAGTCGAAATATTATTTAAAGTATCACAGCAAAGAAATTTGTCCTTTCTCCTTGTCTTCAATTGATGTCTCCCTAAATTTATAAGATCGATGTGTTTAAAATTTTAACAGTTTTATGTCATAGTTGTTACCCAATATTGTACTTGTTGGGTTTTATTAATTCAAGTCAGTAACCTCTGACTCTACGCGTCCCTTGATTTGTAAATAATAAAACAATACACTACCCAACGTATATTCAATTACAAATAGTTTCGCAGTCCACAGAATAATTCAACAAAGTTTTCTAAATTTGACCGATTCTCCGCTCGGTGTTGATGCTCTGTAAAAATTTATATCAATATTCGTCTTCTTATCCTCGATCCTTCCAATGAGTCTCCTTTTCGCCTATTCTCAAATTTCTTCTTACAATCCCTATCTGGGGCTAATGCCAGCTTGTTCTGATTTCCTACTTCCTTTTATACTCTTCCAAATCGGGATGACAAATGATTATTGTCGAGCCGATCTCTCTCGTGACATTCGGCTCCACATCCCTGCTTCGGTTCTCACCCGGAATGGTCCAACGAACAAGAATAATTTTTAGAACAGTCATGTACTACTTTATAGGCAACTAATTTCAGAACATATACCAACGGTGGGAAAATGGGGCAAGTGTGGCTCAAATTAAAATTTTACTTTTATTTTCCCCCTGAACCACTTGTCGTCCATTTTCAATTTTTGTATAACACATGGTTATGAATTTTTGTACTCCACAGTGATGTTTGTGAAGTCGAAACATTGTCCACAGTCTCCCAATCAATATCGTACAGAATTTCTGCGGACATATTTAACTAATTTTACGTCAAATTTTAAAAATTTGACCAAATTTTGACGTTAGATGTTATTATAATTTTTAGTAATAAATATATTTTTATTATAGTTGAATTTTATTATTATAATATTGAAATAATTTTTTTGTTTTCATAATTATATTTTTTGTGTTCTAATGTTTTTATATGTGATTTGCGAAAATATGCAATTATATTAAATAAAAAGCTTTGAATTTTTGTGTCGTATGTATGTTATTTGTATTATACAATAAAAAACCGGCCTTGTGTGTGTCCACTTCTCACATATTCCACATGTTGGGTAAAAATGAATTTAATCCCATGTAGAAACAACATGATCGGAATGCATCGGAAGGTTGCAAGCAGGAACAGCACTAAGTAAAGTTAAAATAAAAACACGTAAACACTATTAAATGAACTTACACAACACCAAAAAGATAAAACAAGAGCAAAAAGTATGACACAAAACGAATTCAAACATAGCACTGTTAAATAGCAGAAAGTAAATAAATGCGGGTTAATGGTGATAAGAGAAAGTAGGAATGGAAATGGAAAAGATTTCCACAAAATATCATTAAAAATGAATTATGAGTCAAAATTAGAATAGAAATGATAAGAAGTTCTTGAATATTCTATGAAATGGTGAAATCCATCATGGCCGCCAAATAACTAGTTGTAGTTAAGTAAAATATAAAAATTTAAAAATTAAATTACCAAAAAACTAAAATAAAATAACTTAAGAATTAAAAGAAATTGGGATTATATAGTAAAATAATTTAAGTAACATAGAATATTCTAGAAATTGTCATATCCATAATGAAGGCAAAATTAATTAAAAATAAATAAAATATAAAAATAAAATAAATCATAAATTATAAGAAATTGCTCTCAAAAAATTAAGATTCAAATTTAATCAGAAATGAAACTTTAAATTTGTTTTACTGAATCAGTGCATGTACACTTATTCACACGTGCATGTACTTATTCGCACACCAAAATCAAAATATAAATACTGACGCATTTCAGTTACAATTCAATGCTGAAATTTTGGGTAGACAAAATTTTTCATGTACTTTTTTGACAATTGAAATTTTGTGTAAAGGTAATATTTTATTAATTATGTATTATGTTATGCGTTGATTAAAAGACGGAGTCATAGGTTTTGATTTTTTTTATAGTGGGTTATGGGTAGCGAGCATTTAACATACTATGAACTTAAACAGATTACAATGAGAAGTTAGATCATTGCAAGGAAATATAAAATTCATCTTTGGTAAAAGTCAAGTAAATAGTGCGGATTAAAATCATTTAGGTGAGATCATCGTACTTAAACTATAGTTCTAATAAGGGCAGGACTCTGCTCAAATTTTTTCGTGTTTTTCATTGTTCAATTTTTTGAAACGGGAAAATAATGGAGTATCCATGCCCAAAAATATTGTGCGAATGATGGGAAATAACATCACTATTACAGACTAATTAAATCAAACTTGTAAAGCAGGAAAATAAGGGCGGATCCTTTCTTGAAATCTGAAATTTGAAAAGTGAACATCAAATGACCTCATTATTATAGGAAATTTAGAACGAGCTCTCGAAATAAGGTCAGATCCCTACTCAAAATTTGAAAGGCTAATACTGACTTTTGTTGTTATTATAGAAATGCCAAGTAAAACTTTCAGATTGAATAATAAGGAATAGAATCCCACAAAACCATATACCTGAAAATGGTAAGGTATTTCCAAACCTCGATATTATAGAATTATATCGGAATATGAAAACTCCTGGATGTGCAGTAAAAGACATAGTGAGAAAAAATACCTGATCACCACAAATATCAAAGTATATAAAACACGGTATGAACATTATTGAGCACTCCAATAATAACTCTAAGCTAAGTTGAACAGCAGATTCCATCACCCGCTCAACAATTACAAGTGGGAACAGTTTATGACTTCACATTAAGTCGTGGGAAATCCGATGGACAGTCGAATCAGGCCATGGTAAACCAATTCCTTGTAAATCGAATACAGCCCATTCGATACAGTTCGAATTCAACGGGTATCGAGTGGTAAATTAACCTTGTATTCTGGGTTACGCTGGAAACAACATGAAAGGGTAAATGTCGACCAAACCTTTTAAGATGTAGCGAAAAATGTCTTTAAATGATTTTGTCGGACAAGTAGTTTATTTCTTTAAATATACTTGAGGTGAAATTTTAAATTCAGCTTTCTATATGATGTACAAAAGGGCTGCTTATACACCTGTCTGTATGGAATAAAAACTACTATAATAGAAATTGATGTGCAAACTAATATATGAGTCATAATTTGTTATCAATTTTTTTCAAATTATAAAAATATATATAAAAATATAAAAACAGAAAGTTAGATATTATTAAAACTCTCTTTAAATTGTAAAACTTACCAAAAACACCGTTTAATGAAACAATGACGAATATTTATAAAATATTGTTTTTAGGTTTTTATATCGACTTTAAATTTTTTCTTTCCAAATTAGTAAATTATAGAGCTAAATGAACATTTTTATATTCATAAATACCTTTTAAAATGAAATTCATTTTCATCATTTACTATTTCATTTCTTTATTTTCTCAACAAGTCAATTTTTTTAATTGAATTATTCCATATATTAAAATTTTAAATACTTCTTATTCTACATTTCTAACATCGAAAATTTTATTTTTTACTATTTTTTTTCTGTCTGTAAGTTTGATTTATTTTTTCTTTAACTTTCTGAATTCCTATATAAAACTTTTATTTCATTTAACATTAAAATTCAGCACATGGATGCTCTCTACGTTTCTATAATATTGTTGGGTTTTATTAATTCAAGTCGGTAACCTTTGACTCCACGTCTTCCTTTAATTGAAAATCACCACTAACAAACTACCCAACGTATATTTGATTCAAAAAACATATCTTGACACAAAATAATCAATAAGCAAAGTTTTATGAGTTTGATCGATTCTCCTCTCGGTGTTGATGCCTTGACTAAAGATAATATTCACCTTTTTTATTCCCTAGATTCGTTTCACCAACATTTTCCTTTTCTATTCGATTCAATTCTTTTCTACTTTTTACGTATCTCCCGGTTCTATATTTTCTTTTTCCCTAAACTTCCTAATTCGTCTTTTTCCTTTTACTACACTCATTTTCTTCGAACTCCTAGCTGAGGCTAAATGTCGATTATTTCTAATTTCGACTTTGCTTTTATACTAAAATAATCACTTTGATTAATTTGTTTTTGGCCGGATTGCTTCTATCTGACAATGATTTGACAACCGGTTCCTCGAACGTTGTTTGAACCCTATCGTGATTAATTGTCTTCCTTTGTTAATCCTTCGTAATAGCCCTAACTTTGTTTGTCTCCATTAATCATGCTGTCGTGATAATGACCTTCCGAGATTCTCATTTTGTTTACTTTCGATGTTAATCGAGCTCGGGTTTCCTTCATCTCTCGGGTTCTCCATTGGCTCGGGTTTCCCATTAGCTCGGATTACCAGCTTCTTCGGGACAGTCCAGGATTTTAGGAAAATGTTCCGCGTCCCCCATTGGGATCGATTCTTTCCCGTTTTAATTATTTCAAACTAAATTTTTCTTAAACTTTGAGAATGCAACATTAAACGAGATATATTTTTTTTTAAATTCAAAGCAAAACTTTAAATTATTGTTTTTTTTGTGATATGGTTAAGTTGGCAGAACAAAAATAAAACATTTCTTCAGTTCACTTTGACATTTTTCGAAATGAGGTAGCATTATTTTTTTGTAGTAAGAAAATTTAATTATGTATCCTTAATCAAAAGATATAAAACCAAACATTACGGTAATTGAATAATTTATATTATTGAAATAAAATTCTTATTTTTTGAATTATTTTTTATAGATTCTGCGACGAACAAAAAAAGAGAATGTCAGTTTAATGAAAATCTTACAAAAGAGTTCCCATTTTAAAAAGGGAACAAAGTGATGGGAAAGCAGTACGCTGTTTGAAATGTAACGGGGCTTTTTCTGTGGCACATGGATGAATAAATGACATCGAACGTCACATCAGTACATCTAGGCACAAATCCGTTGTTGAATACGAATTATCCTGTAAAACTGAATTTATTTTTCAGCAAGAGAAGTTTTGGGAAAGATGAAAAATCTTCCGCTCTTAGCGAAGCAGTTCTAGCTTATCATGCCAATAAACATAATCACAGTTTCCGGTCCATGGATTGCACTTCCAAGTTGGTCAAAAATCTTTTTTTCTAATAAATACTCTTGCGGTCGTACGAAGTCATATTAAATTTTTTATCGACACACTCTGTTAATGTTCTGAAAAGAGATTTGTTGAACTGTAACTTTTCTTCAATTTATTCGGATGCATCGAACCACAAAGAATTAAAATTTTTTCTTACGTTAGTTAGCTATTTTCGTCCTCTTGAAGAAATAAAAATCAAAATTTTGGATTTGAGTAACTTACCTGGTGAGACATCAGAAATTATTGCTAAGAATTTGGAGCTGGTTCTAGAAATCCAGTGCTTTTTTTCTGGAAAAAAGGTACCGGAACGTATCTGTACTATCCTTTATATGCAAAAACATGACGCTGAAATTAGCTAACAAATAAAATAATTATGCAGGACACAAAATATACACTTATTAGTTATTAGTAACTTATTACCGATAAATTTTTTAATGTAGAAAAAATGTAAAGAAAAATGAAATCGTAAAGTTGTTTATAGCAAATTCCATAATATTTTCCAATTTTCGTCAGACAAATCATCTCGACTCCTTTCCTTGCTCTTAATGTCTACAGCAGAATCATTCTGCCAGAATGTCTTCCCCGAAGAAACCATAAATCAACATACTTCGTAGGATCGAAGCGCGTGAGAATTTACAACGCCGACGACAGGAAACGATTTTAATGACGTAGTATATTAATGGTGTATATTTACCGTGAGCGTGTTTTATATAATAGTAATAACACATAGGAAACACGGAGTTATGATTCAATCGCTTTGGCGTACGACTACTACTTTTAATTTGATTGTAATTGACTATTTGAAATGTCAGAAAATCCAAAACATATGTCAATTTTTTAAAATCATTCAGCAAAAAAAGGTGCCGGAACGCCATTCCGGAGCGTTCCGTCAGAAAAAAAGCACTGTAGAAATCTATGATATTTTGGAAATTTTGATTGCTTATTGTGAAGACAACGCTTTACAAACTTTGTAGGAAATCAAAGAAATGGAGGGAAGAACATTTTTACTGGCTTAAACAACTTTATAAACAATCCATTATTGGTGTTGAATGACCTGCTCATCTGATAAGCAATGACATTCAACATGCTGCCGATTTATTGCCACTTTTATATCTACACTGAGAGTTGAGACTGAAGAGTTTTTATGAAGAAGCCGATACTGAGTATAAAAATCTTCTGGGTGTAGTAAGACTCGCTGGTTAGCTTTGATGCCTGGGATTAATAGGATTTGGAGAATTTACGAGCCTTTGAATGATTGCTTTTTGAGTATCTCCAAATGTTCAGTTGTTCTTAAAATCTTCTTTGAAAACAACCAATCAGAATTTTGACTCATGTTTATTCACATTCAAGCAGCAATATTTCACACCATGATCTTATTAATTGAATGAGAACAAATAAGTGGACCAGAAGTTCAAGAAAAGATTGAAATCTTCATAGAAAAAATTGAAGAAAGGATAAAGAACCACTACATTTTAATTATTTTAAGATATCGAATTGCACAATTGGATGATTCAGATATTGTGAAAGCAGGAATACTAAAGTCAACAATCATTGACTTCTATGAAAACGTGCTGGAGTACCTCACAAAGAGCACTTCATTCTTGAACGAACTTAAAGTATTAAGCTGGATTACTTTGACAAAAAACATGGAGTGGGAAAAGATTCAGAAAGCATACGCTTATATAAATTCGCAAAATGTTAGTGTTTATTTTATGAGTCAAATTTGGTAAAGAAGTTTTTAGAATCCAAAATTACTGAATGGAATGAAAAAGGATTATCTACTGAGAAAAGATGGGTGGAAACTTTCCTAGAATTCAATAGCAAAGACATCACTATCAAAAATTTCGAGAAGATTTCAAAAATTTGCCCTAACAATCCCTGGAACTAATGCTCTAATTGAGCGAATCTTTTCTCTTATCAATGAAGTCTGGTCTTCAAAGAAAACTGAACTTTCTATCAAAACATTACAAACAATACTCAGTGTTAAAGTGAATTTTGGAATAACTTGTTCGGAATTTCTAGAATATGTAAAACGTAAAAGCGACTTGTTGGAGGAAATCCATAAAAGTGATAAATATCATCGAACTTTTGCCGAGGGTCATAGTTTTATAACATCCTGGCGGATACACATGTGTAAAATGCGATATTGAATAATTGAATAATAAAACTTAAAACTTGAACATTACTATTTCAATTATTTTAATTAATTTTTCGATCTTATGCAGCCCCTCCTCCCATGAAATTCAATTATTAAGGTTTGTCCCGACTTGGATACTTTAAAATCTGGTCACCTTAGTGTAAAATCAAATTTATTAAATTAAAATAATTCATAGATCTTGTAAACTTGACCAATTTTGAATAAGGGTATTGGTGTCTATTCCTGTCATTGTTGATATGTGTTTGTTTTTTATGTATTATTTACTCGATCAGCTTTTTAAAAATGGCATTTATGTTTTTGTGAATTACTGGCAAACGTGTATTTTTATAAAATTCCTTATAAAATCCGACATTTTATATGCACCAACCTAAAAATTTCAAAAAATTTAAAGAACACATTTTTACACAGTGGCAGTGAATGATTTGGCATCAGATAATATTCAAACTGGTAAAAAATAAAATTAAAATTTTGTTGAAAAATTTAAAGTAATCTTAAAACTGATATTTTATTATTATTATTACATCCAATAAAACAAATCAAAAAAAATAAAACCTTCATACATAATTAATAAGAACTGAAACTGAATAAAATCAACGCAAATGGGTCATGAAAACAGCAGCTGGTTGATATAATAATTTGGCAATGGGAATAAAACCAATTAACTATTTAAACAATCCGAGCGTGCAGCAGTCGATGGACCACGGAATCAGAACAGAAATCTTCAAAAAAACAAGTTTAACAAGTTCCCTATAAATGTAATTTGCTAAAGTGGAATTGGGAAAAATTACTCTTTGTTTTGGTTATTTGAAAAACTTCCTTGACAAGTTTCAGCGCTGGAAACAAGGAAGTAACGGCTAATAATAAACAACAATGACTTATTAATAACAATGTTTTATTTGGGAAATCTTGAACAACTAGAAGAGACCTCAAATAAAACTGAATAAATTTTGCTTTGCTAAATCATAAGTAAAAAAAGATTATTTTTTAAATTGTTTTAATGCGTCAGATTTGATTTGTAAAGGATATTGAAATTTTTTTATTATTAAAATAGCGCAACATTATGAAAACATTTGAAAAACCTTCAAAGTTTGATTACTCTAACTCTGCAATACAAATAATTCTCAAAAATGATAAAGATTTACAAAAAATTACGCCACTGCACCCAAACAATTTAGAAACCAAAAAAGGCTGTAATCCAGATTTTGTTTTTTTAGAAATGTATTTTAGAACTTTTAGTTGTTAAAAGTTATTCCTGCAGTATTATCAACATTTTATGAAAATATAATTTGCATACATAATAATTATGTTGAACTAGGGTTGTCAGTTGTCAAGAATAAAAAAGAAGCAATATAAAAAAATTAATCATATTTAGATTTTTTTTATAAATGGTAATTTATTATATAAATTTATAGTTAGGAACATAAAAATTGCACTTATAATTCATTTGTGAATAAATAAAATAATTCTATGTAATTTAATGATTTCCATTCTATTCTTCAGCATCTTTTCAGTATATTTTCAATAAATCAAAACGCGAATTCACAAGCAAAATACTTTATATTTGAATAAATAGAATAAATTTAAGCAATCCGTGAAAAATATTCTTCGGGTGAAACTCCATTCAAAATTGTTCATGGCTTACTAAGTATTGTACATTTACTTAACTTAAACTCAAAAATATTAAAAAATGGTGAAATTAATAACGAGAACAATCCGTTATTATTATTTATTATACTTTGCATCACTAATAAGACATTCATTCGCAAAGTCTGGTAGCACACTACGAAGCTGATTGCGACACTATAGCTTTTTTAGGTTCTTCACTTGTTAAATATATTGATCAACTCAAATGATGATAGAGCATTTGAACTTGATGATGTAAACAATGGTCAGGAGAAATAGTAAACAACTTCATAGATTGATGAATCTAAGAAAAAAATCGGTTAATTTCCTATTATTTCTCTAAGATGCGTTAAAATTATGCTGATGAGGTTGAATCTTCACGGGATACTGATGCTCGATTACTTCTGTGCGGAAAACAACTAGAGAGCCGTTTCATAATGTTTTTATTAAAAATATATATTTTAAATATTTATTTTTTTGAATTTTTCAATGTAAAAATTGAGGAAGCGACATATTTATTACTTATAAAGATATATATATATATATATATATATATATATATATATATATATATATATATATATATATATATATATATATATATATATATATATATATATATATATATATATATATATATATATATATATATATATATATATATATATATATATATATATATATATATATATTTATGTTAGAGCAGTGTTTGAGTTTTGAACAGAAAGACGACAATATTTGGATTTTACGTACACAAACTTCATTCGAAAACAAAACAAAAAACTCTGTTTAAAAGCAACTGTCATATCCGTTAGTCGTTAATAGTTTTTCTCGGAATTTGATATAATTATTAAATTTTACATATAAATAAATTAATAATATATATTTTGTCTATAATAAAATATCAAACAAATTGTGTTATTTACGTCATTGTTGTTAAACTAATGTGTTTTTGATTTTTAGTTAATATTTTTAATGATCTTTGCTGCAATTTATGACCAGGCAGATGAAAATTTTAAATTTACCCCGACTGTTTTATCAGAAGTGAAACGGTACCAAAAACAAAAAAAACAAGTTGTTCTAACAATGCTTGAAAAATTTTACTTCCAATTTCAAATCGTGTGGATGATTTAAGCGAGTCAGATATTTCTGTGAATACGATTTTGACTGAGGATTGGGCAATATAAATTTCGGAATTTCACTCAATTTTTTGGAGTTTCTTTATATGAAATGTGATTTAAACAGATTGAATTGAAATGTTTTTTAATTATTTTTGCAAAAATAAATACTACAAGTTCTTTAATATCAATATGTGTTTACTTCAAAAATTAATTTTTTTCCGTGTATTTATATGGACAGTTTTGCATTTTTCTTGTTTGCGTTGTTTTTCTGATCCAAATAAATCACGCAACCCGAGGTATTGGTGTACTTGTATTTGAAATTTAACTTTAAAAATGTTTTATGACATAAAATTTGCAATCGTAGTACATTGATTTACTAAAAAATATTTTATTTATTATTTCCGAAGGACCAGTGGCGTAACTAGTGGACGCAGGACCCTGCGTTGCCGGGGCCCACCAGCTATAGGGGGCCCAAAATTATTACTAAAAAAATATTTACAATCATTTTCTGAAACTTTTTTCCCGTAGTTATATTTGCCTACAAACATAAAACTATCATTGAATAGCGGCTGCTGTGAATAACTAATGTATTAAACTTTAACCGAAAAATTTAAGTGGAAATATTTTACATTGCGCGGGGGGGCCCAAATTTTGAAGTTCCAGCCACTGCGAAGGACAACATATTGACTAATTAAAGCTACATTTAAAATATTAAATATCGCTTTCCAACTAACGTAAAATTGCACCAATAATAATTAACATTTAATTTTCATTAAAAAACTTTATGCTTTAATTTATTATAAACTATGTATTACATTAGGCTATGAAAAAGTGAAGGCTATCAATATCTATAAAATACTATATACCTACTTAAAAATTGACAATTTTTACATGACACAAGTAGTAATTAGTAAACATTTTGAGCATTTTGAGAATTTTATAAATGGTGAATTTTTACAGTTCATGCCTGTAGTTTTATTGGCAAGATGAAAAAACACGTTTTTTAAAATTCTATTTTTATCACAAATTGACCATATTAAAACNCTGTCCTGCCTCTACGTTCATCTCGGCGTAGTGAGTTGAGAATTGGATTGTCTACGTCTGTTAATCCTTCATCGTCGTTGTTCTCCACTGACGCTTCGTTGACAGCCGGTCGTATGTCGGAATAGTGTCGCGGAATCCCGTTGATGTCGAAGTTGGTCGATGAATTTACCTTCGTTACAATCCACTCACCCCATGTCGATGTGCACTTCGAGTTTGGTGGTTTAACGTAAACTGCATTGCCTACTTGGAACGACGTGTCCTGTGTCTTCTCTTCTGTATAACGAACGCCAACTCCTTTCCACCAATATGAAAATACTGATGAAGACGGCGGCGTTCTGCACTTGTCATTGGGTGTTAGTTTATACCAATATACCATTTCCGATATTCCCTTGTTGGTTCTTGCTGTCATGCGTTTAATTGTACGATGGTTCCGTTCTATTATGCCGTTTCCTGATGACCTATAAGCACATCGAAACACACATTTCACACCCGACACATTTGCGACACAGTTGTTTCATTTGTGTGTGGATCAAAATGATGTCGCATTATCAATCACCAGCTCATCAAGGAGAACCTTGTTCTCTAAAGATCTGTTCAAGATTCCGTGTAATTGTCTCCGCGTCTTTCACCTCTTATTTCTCTCCACAGAGCGAAACGTCCCGGTCCACAGTCAATCATAGTTAAATAAAGTTTACTTAGATAGTGTGTAACATTCATAGCCAGTCTCTTCCACGTCTCCTTAACGCTTAACTCTCCATGCTCCCATTTTACAAGGCGCCGGATCGATAGATTGACATTCTGAACATTCTGACATTCACCAATTATTGCCTTTACACTATCAAGTGTAACGTCCGGGCAAGGTTGCTTTGCAAAATACAACGTCCTCTTGGCACCGAAATGGTGCTGTCTATGATATTATCGTAACACTTGGCTCACAACAGCAACGGTGCTTGGAATTAGTTCGACACACGATTTAACCCATGTCAGCCATTTATTACTTGTGAGTGCATCTGCTTTGTTTTTATCTGTGGGGACAAACTCAACCGAGATCGTTAAGTCATTGCTTTTTCGTAATTCACAAATGATTTGCAGACGTCTTCGGACTAGCATCTCAGCAATTCCATGAGTTCGGATTCTGGCAGTATTCGTTAAAACTGAATCTATCCAACTGCTGACGGTAGCGGAATCTGTTACTACAACTAGGTTGCTTCTTTCCCAGCTGATGGCTAAGTTAATTCCTTTTATCACAGCGTCTAACTCTGCAAGGTTTACAAGAGCAAAATCGTTTTTCTTCCTCATCCACGATGCATCTTCGACGATTTTTCCTGATATTTCTAACACAACTTCTAATGCCAGATTGCTCGCATCGCACCAGACAATCGTAGATCCGTCCTTGTTTACATGTCACTCATCAGAAACCGGATCGCTCTCTTTCACACGATACATCATTTCGTTAACCATTTTTAACGCGATTTTCCAATCGTATCATCCCACTTACTTCCAGCACTGTGTCGTTTTATATAGCTACTTGCTACTCTTAACGAGTTGACCACAGAGGGAAAATAACTCCCTTTTAGACATATCTGTAAACACACTGTGTGGCAAAATGTTTCCACGATACCACGTACGACCGTTTATACTTGTTTGAAGCTGGAGACCTAGCACTCTTGCATCATCAAACTCTTCCGGTGGTTTTGTAATTAGCCCGTATGCAGCTAAATGGCGTATTACTTCATTGACGTTTATTCTTGACTGGTTGACAATGATGTCATCAATATAACTATCCGTTGCTTTCCTGACGTCTTCTCTTAAACTCAGTACTTTTCGTAATTTTGTTGACATTATTTTCGGAACCACATTTAAACCAAAACCGAGTCTCGTTAGAAAGTATCCGTTCCCTTTGTAACTAACCCTTTGGTTCTCCCATAGGTCTTCATCAACATGTTTCTGAAGATAAGGATTTTCAAGATCAATTAACATAACCTGTTCGCCCATATTTCGCCATCGCCTTAATGGTTCGCTACATACGTAACTTTGTTCAGTATGGCTAGTAAAATATTTATTTAGTTCTCGAAAATCCATTACCGGACGAACTTTTCCTTTGTTTACTTGCTCTATTGCCAATAACGGAATTTTTCCATACACGCGTCTTTCGTTAAAATTAGCCATCCTTCTTGAATCCACCGTTCAACCTCCGAGTCAATCTTGTGCTGCAACCCTAGATCGATTTTATAATTTGAAATTCTATTCAATAGTAGAGCTGGTTCTACTTTCCATTTCCACTTCACAGTCCCCTTGCCGTCACTGAATGCTGCCGAAAAGTCACCATCTTCAATTCGCAAATTCTCATTAAACTGATTCTCAGACACGCACGATACGTCTCCAATACCTGGAAAAGATACACCGGTCTTGTCAATTTTATGACCTCCCAGAACCACTATTACGTCCTTTCCTAAAATCATTTCAACATTAAGTGGTAGCTTCATCAACGAAACACATTTAACACTCAATAAACTACCACAAACAATCAGCTGAACTTTCACATCACGCATACACTTGGCTAGTGATCCATCTACAGTCATGATAATCCCATTCCGCTTAAATCGTTTCTTCGCAATTCTGACTGACACAACTGATTTGGAACATCCTGAGTCGATCAATGCTTTCACGGACTCCCCATTGATTATGACTGAAATAAACTGCAGCGCCATTATATTCGTGCTAGAGTAGACGCTGGCGCACGCACTACTCCTTTGGCATTTCTCGACTCTGAATTTCTGGTACACACCTTTGTAATGTAGCCCTCTTCTTCACATAGCTAACACTTCTTTCCTTGTTTCTTGAAACAACGTTCTTCTAGATGGCCATTCTTTCCGAAATATGATCATTTCTTTTGATTGTCTTGTTTTCCACGACAGCCGACCACAGGTCCATACTGTCACAGTTTACTAAAACACGAGACTGTTCAATACCTCAACAAGAGACATCTGCTGAATATTGGCATTGGATCGTAACTGTTGTGACGACACTGCTGGAAAACCCATGATGAATGCGCTTTTAAGTATGATCTCGCTATCTATCTTGGCCAGAGATGCTAAGTTTTTGAGATCATTCAAATAGATATCTACTGGCTCATTGCACCACTTTCGTTCACGAAATTGGTCATATGCTTGGAACATATCTATCGAATAGACATCGATTAAGGCATGTTTGATCTTCAATGCGTTGCCTTTGTCTTCCGCGCTCAAATGCTGATATACTGTAAAAACTGGTCCATCTAGATATAAAGGAATTATTGATTCCAACTCCACAATTTTTTGAAATTTTGCCACTAGCTTCACCTTCTGAATCCACTATTGAATGTCACCTTCTCCCTTGAAAATAGGTATCATCTTGTCCATGATATGGCCGCGATAGCTTGTATTTTTTATTGACAAGATTAAAACACACGTTTTTTTAAATTCTATTTTTATCACATTCTATTGAGCATATAAAAACAAATTTAATTATGCAATTACAATGTCATTACAAAAATGTTCAATAAATTTGAAACAGACATCGCGAATGCATCATACATTTAACGTGCACCAGGAAAGAAAAATAGATGCATAGTTTTTTTTATTAGTAGTAAATATCTGTGTGTATTGTGATAACAGAAGCTCGACTTATTAATTATTAATTACAATATGTTATTAGTAAAATTAATGTACTGCGATTGCAAATGTTGTCATAAAATATTTTTAAAAGTATCTAAATAATAAAACCCACATATTAACAACTATAATTTACAGTTTTAGTAGTTTTCTGTGTGTAGGCGAGATGCGAATGTGCCGCCGTAAAAATAAAAAATGTTGTAATTTTTAAATTGAATAAAAATAGAAAAACACTGAATATATGAACTTAATACATAAATATGTATTTTAATACGAAAAATTACACAAAATTCAGTTTATAAAAAATAATAAATAACAAAACAAATAGTAATTAAAAGTGAATTTTTCTCGCTTTTAATTCTCCAAAATCTTTAACCAAATTTTCCATGTCTAATTGAAAATGTTGCCTTCGAAAAGTGCGAAAAGTGCCGCCGTCGGCAGTCGCCGACGTTGCCTACGCTTAAAACCGGGCTTGATTATGCTAGAAAATTGATCGAGTTTGATATAATAAAATATACAATAAAAAACAATATTTCAGAAGCTTAACCAAATTTATTCATTTCCTTGCAAATATTGTTGACTACCAATAACCGTAACTTCACTCGAGAGTAGTTTTCCGTGATAAAAATGAATTAAAATTTACCTACGAAATACAGTAAGCCAAAAATATTTTACATCTGGCTATTTTGTCTGTAGAAAGTGAAGTAGCAAATTCCATAAATTTTGATAACTTAATTAAGGAGTCGCAACGAAAAAAGCCAGAAAATTTATTTAATAATACTCTGTTCCTATATAATATGTACAAATGTTTTTATAATAAATATTTTACTTACAAGAGTTTTAGGTCCACTCTATCTTAATTTAAATCCTTAAAAATTTACAATGGCCCTAATTTATCTATCTATTTATCTTAAAATTATTTCTGTCAACTTTTAATTGAACAGTTAATTAAAATTTAACTTCGTAACTGCATTCACGAGGGCCCCTTATTATTAGTTTTAGTTCTATACACTTATAAAGTGTCGCATTAAAACGCATTTTCTACTAAAGTCATTGAAGGCACATTTAACGCTACTTTATCAAATAAATTTCATAATAAAAACAACTTCATAACACAAATTTATGATTTTCTGATAAAGTGACCACTTGTGACCTGTCAATCACGGGTCTGTGAATAAATTTTGGTAGAGACTTTTCTTCTGAAAATTTAATTTTTATAAATATATAAATAAAAAATATATTCTTATAATTCAAATAGATAACTTAAATTAATCAAATGTTTTAATTAATAATTTAATTAATGTTTTGAAAGGCATTCAATTGAAACAGATGTGGAATTGAAGGAATGGTACTTCCGTGTTATCTTACCACCAAAAATTAAATTAAAAAAGAACACATATAATTATTATATTTATTTTCTAAATCACAGTTACAAACTCAGCAAATGTTTGTAAAGAGTTTGTAAATGGTCATCCAGGTGGCCAGAAAACCACAATGTCGTTGAGAATAGTGTCGAACACATCGGCACTGTTGCTTAGAACACGTTTGCGCCACGTAAACTCACATAATCACATAAATCACAGATAGCCTTAATAAATTCATGTTCAATAATGTTCAATAACGTCATCAATAATGTATTCTCTCATTTTTTATATTGTTATTTTAATTGTATTTTATAATTTAATTTTTGGGGGTAAGATAACACGGAAGTACCGAAAGAATTTCACATCTCAGAGAGCATATCGCTATAAAAAATGAGCTAAATGCTCGATTTTTCAAAGACCTTTTTCATATCGCACTAAGGATTTAAGGTTTTAAATACATTCGGACATGAGTGTTTTGTACATATGTTTAGTTACCCTTGTAGCATGCTATATTTTAATATTCTTAAATTAAAATTTTTAATAAAATTTGATTCTGTAAGATTATCAAATAAATTTAATTTAAAATTTCTAAAAATTATTACAAATATTCTCCATTATTTTTAGTAAGTGTTAAATTAATCCTCGCTTCATTGTGTAAATGATCATTTAAGATTGGTTGAGTAATGCTTGGTAGATGTATTTGAAAGTGACACATCAAATGTAAAGTTTGAATAATGAAAGTGGCATTTTGTCTAAATTATTTATAAAACAAAATAAAATGGTTATGAATCAATTTCAAATCAAACATTATAAAAACAGAATAATGTCCATAGTGGTGAAATAAAATTAACTCCTAATTAAACAAAGTATCCAAAAAAAATTCAAACAAAAACTTTTTGTTTCAAAAATTTTTAAAATTAATTATATTTTTATCAAACATTTTACTACAAAATAAAGTTTTATTTCAATGTATAAAATATATTTATTTATTAGAAATATAAATATGTTGGGTTTTATGATACTAAAAATCAACCGTTATTTACTCTGACTCCACGTGTTCCAAAAATTAATAAACACAACTCCCAACGTATATTTGTTTTATAAAAAATCTGAAATGCTTAATAAATAATTACAACTTTTAGTTAACCACGATTTTCTCACAATTTCGATCGAACTGCGCTCTGGAAGATCTCGACCTTGTACGATTTAAAAATAAGTTTCACCTTTTTATTTGATTCCGCTCTCTTATCCGAACTCTTTTAATACTCCTTTTCTAACAATTCAGTTCCTCTTATATTTCTTTATTTCTTCTTGAATTTATTCCTCGGACTCCTATTGTCCGTTTCTTCTTCCCTACCTAAGGCTACTGACGATTATGTGAATTTCGAGTTTTTTTATATACTCCCATAATCGTTGTAATTGCCCCATTTTTGACCTAATTGGTCTCTAATTAGCTATTTCTGTTGACCCTCTTCGTAATTCCACTTCTTTTGTTTACCCTCGTTTATCCGGCTGTTTGGATAATTGCCCTCTGAATTCCTCGTTTGTTTATAGTTCTAAATTGTCGTGTTCGTGTTTTCTTCATCAGTCGGGTTCTCCATTGGCTCGGGCTTCCCATTAGCCAATTAATTAATTAATTAATATTTTGCGTTTTTTCATATTTGCTGTTTTACGACCCTTTCTAAACATTTTCTAACAATTTCTTGCTCACCGTCTTCACCGTCTACCCCTCTCCCATTTTCCAGCTTCAATTTCGATAACTTTTCACTTTATTCCACTTCCTCAGGTTTCCGCATTTTTCTATTTCGTGTCTGATTGTACCCTTTTATAGTTCTGTTTTTATCATATCTTTCTTTGCCATTACTTCTCTGCTTGACCACCAATCAATTTCGGTTTTCCGTTTAATCGGAACTATTCGATTTGATATAATTTAATAATTTACTTTTAAAACCTCAACAAATAAAATAATAAATTATGAGTGAACGATAAAATAGTTGTTCAATCTGTAGTATACAAATAAACCGTCTATTTTACTAAGTGTCAATATGGTAGGACCCGTTATTACGCCGTCATTGGGGTTCATGATGTTTCATTAGAAAAAATGTGAAGTCGCACTACATCAAGGTTTAAAAAAATCAACGTTTACACTGGTCGAATCTTGAAAGTTACAAAAAGTTACAAATGATTCTTCGTGTATCATAAAAGGCAAATTATAACGGGACTCCACTCCATTTCAATTATATAAATTATAATTATTAAAATATTACATTATTTTGAGAAAATATAAATTCTTCGAAAATAAATGTTAAAATTGATAAACTTCTTTTTATCATTGTGCAGGTCCTCATTGCACTCTCATAATAACTTTTATTACAAATTTCCAACAGATTTGAATGCAGAGGCAGTAAAAAGAATCTCTATAAAATGTGTGTTTATAATTGCTGCCTTTTTGACAACATTTTATGGCATTTTTGTCAGTATTTTCTAATAGGCATAATTAATATTAGAATTTTTTAGTTTCTTCGCCTTTGATATGTTAACTAAGGTTTGACAATATTTGTTTTCTTACTCAACGAAATTTTTTTTTGCACAATTCATTCAGACTACAGAAGAGCAGCTAAATTTTTGCCTTCTTGTCGCTTACATTTTCTCATAATTTAGTTTTACAAGATCATATTCAATGGACAACAAGGACATTCTTAAAGAAAAGATTGTACAAATAATTGTACAAATTCAAATGTAAAACTTTTGAAAAATGATACACAATATTAAAATTACAACGAAATATAAATATTACGTGAATCATTACTTATTTTACTAATTGATTGTTGTAACATTTTATAAACTTTTGTGATTGTTACCGAGCTCCTTAATCACTGAATCCGTGATAAGAATCTCAAAGGTAAAGCCCTCTCAATGACCCTTACTTATATACAAAACTAGATTAACATATATCATCTATGACTGTGTTAATCAAAGGCGTTTCTGCAATAGTGAAAGTGTATCTATTTTCATTTTCAATTTCCTTTATCTTCATTTCTTTTCAATCTTTTCTTTTATAATCTGAAAAAAATGAAGTTGAAAGAAATATTAAATGAAAACAGAACACAAATGAAAAAGATGACAAAAATTTCTATTTCCTTACATAATCTAGAAAATTAAATATTTATTTAAAAACTTAATTACAAATCAAAAGATTTATTAAAGCCAACTCCATAACTAAAGGATCACTTGGAATGTAATCGAGTGCTTCTCATAATTGAAAGAGAATGATTGAGGCTTGGAAAATGTCAAATAAAAAAAACAATAAAATAGAAAAATATTACAAATTACTTAATAAATATCATAAATCCTCTTAGAATCAGCAAATGTGACCGACACAAGTTTTAAATACAATGACGAAAATTAATTATCATTTAATGGAAATGCTTTCAAATCCAATTTCCTCGACCTGTGCTCTCTAATCAAGTTGAATTAGAGCGAATAATTACCAGACTTACACCTACCGTGACAGGCAACTGCCTAAACTACCGGCTATCTAACTCTTACCAATTCCTAATTAAATTTCTGTTATTTCTCTACATCTTGAAGCAATTATCACAACGTCTAGAACACTGCCTAACACTAGCATATGTCAACATCTAATATGACTTTTAATTTCTCCATTATCTGCCCGCATTCAGTAAATCACGGGCAATTTTCATCATAGAACTGGCGAAAAAAAAAATTTTGCACGTTTTTTTCTAATTCGATTGTCAAGCTATTACTACCGGATACTAAATGAAATCGAAAATTTCTCCGGTTATTTAATCGTTGGATATTTTTTATTTTTGTTGAATTTTCCCCCGAAAAAAATTTTCTAACTCTCTATGGACCAGGTTCTTTGACAATTTCGTTAAAGTTTTATTCATTGTAATTTACACATTTTTATCTCATATCCGCCAGTCATATGCAAATCACTGAAACAAGGTACGAATCTCAATAGATTAAATTAAAAAACATTTTTAAACATATTCTAAATTCTCAATTGAAAAAAAAATTAACGAGATTGATTAATGTTAATTTATGGTAATATTCATTGGGCCTTTTGTCAATTATATATTAGGTTTTTCTCAAGTCGGAATTCGAGATGAAAGAATCCAATTATCCTGCGTATGGTTATTTATTTTTGTTTTGTTAAGGCGTGGTTATTATCATAATAAAAATAATGATTATTATTATATTATAATTACCAACCCTTTTTTGCAAATTTTACATTTATTAGTTTCAAAAAAAATCCGCTTTAACCCAAACATAAAAATCCCCTCCAAATTAATTCAATTATTAATACATTTTCATCTCATAAATAAATTTTAAAATAATCTTGCGTTAATTAAAATAAAAAAAATTGTTGAAATTTTATATTAATTTAAAAAAATTATTTTCAAATACAATTTTCAACAAAAACTCTCGTAATTTTTTTTATACATGTTTCATTAAATGTTTTCAATTTATTATTTTCTTTTATTTTTTCAAACGCTCATTTGTTCCTTAGGCGAATCAAACAACCAATAGGAGAATGAGCAGAGTTGGCGTGTTGCTTATTCTCAATCTGTAATGTTTGTTTTGTTTGTTGTTTGAAAACATATCACATCAGAATCAATGAAGCAAATTAGAAATCGGTATGTGTAGAGAATGTTTATTATTTGTCAATATTTCTGTTGATACATACAACTCTCACACACACACACGACCTACCGGTTTCAACTGAGTGATAAAAATTTGAGAAAACAGTGTGAAGTGCATTTGTTTTCATAGACAAATTGACTTTGTTTTTTTTAATTGTCCGTTTGAAATATAAAAATATAAACTTTTCATATTCTCATGGAAAATTCTTTTATCACGAAATCAACGCAAAATAATTTTTTTTCTATTAACAATTCGAATGTGATTTCGAAAATGATCCAGTCCTCAATGCCGATTTCAGTGTTGCCAGTTGGGCCACAAAACAATCCATTCTCTCAAAACTCAATGATTTCGCTTCAACCGTTATTAAAAGCCTTTCATCCGGTTGTCGGAGATTTCTGTAAGAAAACAACACAAGACGATCCGAAACCGAACTACAGTTATATTGGTGATTAATTTTATCTATTATATAATATATGTCATTATACAATTTTACTAGGTCTTATTTCAATGGCGATTTTGAGTACGAAAGAAAAAAAAATGGTTTTATCCGATATTTATCAATGGATCCAAGATCATTATTCTTACTTTCAAACGAGAGGGCCTGGTTGGAGAAATAGCATCCGGCACAATCTGTCTTTAAATGATTGTTTTGTTAAAGTTGGTAAGTGAATATCTCATTATTATTATTATTATTATTATTATTATTATTATTATTATTATTATTATTATTATTATTATTATTATTATTATTATTATTATTATTATTATTATTATTATTATTATTATTATTATTATTATTATTATTATTATTATTATTATTATTATTATTATTATTATTACTTTTATTATTATTATTATTATTATTATTATTATTATTATTATTATTATTATTATTATTATTATTATTATTATTATTATTATTATTATTATCATCATTAAGGTAGGTCATCTAATGGAAAAGGTCACTATTGGGGAATCCACCCTGCTAATATTGAAGATTTCAAACGAGGCGATTTTCGTAGAAGAAGAGCACAAAGAAAAGTACGACGAGCTCTAGGGTTGACTTGCCCAGATGAAGACGATACTCCATCTCCATCTCCGACACATTCTCCCAAAGTATTTGATTGGCCAATAACTGCGCACAATGAAACACCGAATTTCCAGATTTCTGACAATTCCATTCATAAAATGAATTCTATTATTCACAATAAAACCGAAAATGACATTCCAATAATTCCCAATTCCGGATACAATCCGTATTTCTGGCCACATAACATCGAAGATGAGGAAAAGTTAAAACTAATCAAATCAAATCAAAGTTCGAGAACATTTGATATAGAAAATATTCTCAATCCAGTTACAAAAAAAGTTCAGTTGAAAGAAGTGTTTTATAATCAGTTTTTTTCACATTTGAACTTCCTAAATATCCTCAATGGTATACGTTTTGCCCGACAACTGCCATCCACTTTTTTCAGAGAGAATCAAGTTCACCAATTTCTTGAATTCAAACACCGAGCCATTGCAAATAGATCAGTTAATTTAATGTTGAAAAGCGTAACAAATATTGAACAAACTGATCAATTTAAATAATATTATCATGTAAATATTTAATTTTTGCGATTTATTTTAATTTATTTGTAATTATTTCACTGAAAATATGCCATAATGATAACGAGTTTCTAAATTTTGTTTGTTGAAGGTAATAATAATAACAATAACAATACTAATAATAATAATAATGATAATAATAATAATGATAATAATAATGATAATAATAATAATAATAATAATAATAATAATAATAATAATAATAATAATAATAATAATAATAATAATAATAATAGTAATAATAATAATAATAATAATAATAATAATAATAATAATAATAATAATAATAATAATACAATAAAATGATAATTTAAGCCTTTTGCTGCAAATAATGTATTTAATGAAAGAATTTTCGACTATAAGATAGTCCTTGTCAATCTCCCTTGACAAGGACTATCTTATAGTCGAAAATTCTTTCATTAAATACATTTTTTTTCAGCAAAAGGTTTAAATTATCATTTTATTGTTTTAAATCATCATTTTAATAATAATAATAATAATAATAATAATAATAATAATAATAATAATAATAATAATAATAATAAAACAATAAATAATAAACCAAGAAATCATCACTTAATAATAATAATTATAATAATTATAATCATGATTATGATTTTTCATAAGCCATGTTTACAAGTTTACAGATTTTCTGTGACCAAGCTAATAAGCAAGTGATGTGATTTCCAGTGTACCAGGAAAAGTATGCAATAAAATTGAATCAGCGTTATTGTATACTTACCTGGCGCGAAGAGATATCTTTGCGTCTCCTGCATAGCACTGATGAGAGCTGAAAGCTCGAAATAAGTCTACTATTGAGATTTGCACTGGGTATCACAAAGCTTGTGCTGTTTATATAATAATAATAATTATAATAATAATTGAATTTTTGAATTTGAATTGAATTTTTATTAAAATTATTAAAATTATTAATTATTAAAACTTAAAATTATTAAAAACTTCAGATTACTCAATGGCGTTGATAAAAAATGCAAATCAGGTTTTCAATTTGTTGGGTTTTCTATTTTTCGGAAGGAAAGAATTGTAACTATAACACAATGTCACCATTTGATACAACCAAGACTCAACAATATTTAAACTTTATATAATTTGATATGCATTTCATGCACTTTTGATCAAATATTTTAATGAATTTTTTAATTTACAAAAAGGTGAGATTTTTTAGAGTTATTTCCACTTTCTTGTATCTGATTGGTAATTAATATTGCATTGACAAAGCTTTCCTGAAAACAAATCTCATAATTCTTCATCGTATCTCAAATTTATCCATCCTTATATATGTAATAAGGCACTTTTCACAAACACAGCACATACTGAGTACATATAAATGTTCTAAACATAACAAATATTTCTAATTTCTATCAATCATCATGATTTTATTATTTTACCGATCATTTTACTGATCATTTCATTGCGAATTTTATTTTCTAAATCATGATAATTGATAGGGTAAAATAGGATAATTTTTAATTAACGGTTAGCGTACTGAGAAAAAATTACCGCTACCGTACGTTATGGAGTCTGGCAGACCCCACCACTATTGTCCGCACAGTGAAAAGAGCTTTAAAATGCAGACCCCAGCCAAGTGTCTTAGATAGATATATTCACTGTAATAAGGCCCTTTTCACAAACACAGCATATTCTGAGTACACATAAATGTCCTAAAAATAACAAAAAACCTAAACTAAACTGCTCAATTACAAATCTACTTGGCTATATGATAATCAAACCACATGTGATATTTACATGTGGTACATTGAAATTTTGTTTTCTCATCTGTTGTTCGAGGACAGATCATGTAACGCCTACTTCTTGCATTTCATAATGGATTGACTACTTGTAACCGCACTGACAGAGAGCTTGAATCGTTGAAACTTTCATATATCAACGATCCTTGTTAATTCGATCCAATATTTGGTTATGTACTAATTGGTAACTAAGGTTCTTTAGAAATTCTCTTCTTCAATTAGATGATAGGGTAGTCTCCTTTGGTTTGAAAAAAACTGAAGTGTTAATTCCAGCAATGACCACTAGATTCATGAAAACACCATAAAGCCATCTCTTGCACTTCCGTTTTGCACTATAGTATCGTACTTGCCTGCCCATATTATCGACGCTTGATTTAGTGATGTTGTAGAAGCAGACGATTTCCGGCTCATTTCACTCAACGAAAAGTGATTTGTGCATTGTAGAAAGGAGCAGAACAGATGACTTCGCTTTATCCCAGAAGTTGAAAAGACATTGAGAACCACTATAAAAGTGCACTACGTACTTTTTCTGTTATTGTTATTATTATTATTATTATTATTATTATTATTATTATTATTATTATTATTATTATTATTATTATTATTATTATTATTATTATTATTATTATTATTATTATTATTATTATTATTATTATTATTATTATTATTATTATTATTATCATTATTATCATTATTATTTTTATTATTATTATTATTATTATTATTATTATTATTATTATTATTATTATTATTATTATTATTATTATTATTATTATTATTATTATTATTATTATTATTATTATCATTATTATTATTATTATTATTATTATTATTATTATTATTATTATTATTATTATTATCATTATTATTATTATTATCATTATTATTATTATTATTATTATTATTATTATTATTATTATTATTATTATTATTATTATTATTATTATTATTATTATTATTATTATTATTATTATTATTATTATTATTATCATTATTATCATTATTATTTTTATTATTATTATTATTATTATTATTATTATCATTATTATCATTATTATTTTTATTATTATTATTATTATTATTATTATTATTATTATTATTATTATTATTATTATTATTATTATCATTATTATCATTATTATTTTTATTATTGTCCTACTTTCTTTAGAAACTTCCATTTCTTTAGCTGAGTAAAATTAAGATTAATAAATTATTAATTATATCTTTTTGAATAAGTGTCGCCAGTCCATTTTACATGTGAGTGACAGCGGACTATTAATATATTCTTTTAACTAAATTATCAACATAATTTAACATATAAAGCGATTAATAAAGCCAACAAATCTTCATTTGAAATTCAGTTTGACAAAGGGTTTAGTTTTAAAAGAAAGGTAGAATAAAGTAGCAAAAAAAATAACAATAATTTAGACACACTAAAAATAATTTATTGAAAATGAAATCTACCAAAATAAAGAGTTATTTTAAAAATATCATATTAAATAAATATTACTTACAATTTGTAAGTTACATATTTATGAAATTTTTTACATTTGATAATTTAAGAAGGAATTTTAAATTTGAAAAAATGGGAAATAGTAAAAATTTTCATTCATGTGTAATAGGTTTTTGTTTAACATAAACTATATTTTGATATTTTATCTGCTTTTGTTGTAGTTAGGAATAATAAATCCGCTTTTATGGGAGGTATGTAAGATTGGTTAACACCTTGTAATATGCCTATCTGATATGATGAAAGTCTTTGATGGTCAGTTAACAGGAAATTGGTAGGTTATATCTATCTTATTTCGTGGAGATGCGGATAACAGCTGTTTATTGCTAGATCCAATGACAATAACTTTAACCAGTAAAATCTTGAAATAGAAATGTATTTAAAGTAATGTTTTTAACGAAAAATAATAACAAAAACGCAATTAGCATTTATACAAATATGAAATGGAAATTATGGAAACAGATTGAAAATCATGTTGACAATAATTGTGAAAGCTGGGAAAACTAATTCTCGTGTAGAAATGTAAAACACAAGTCTATTTTGTAAACTAATGAACTTGGCAAATTTAAACCTATCAACAAACTTAAAAATTGCAAGAAAAATTGAATTTATCAAGAAAAACATGAATGTTGGTAATTATTTATTCAGCCCTGCTGATTTTCCCTAATTGACGTGTATTCCACTCAGTTGATGCATCAGAGGTTTCTTTTTCTTTCGACAAAACAAACTCACGAAATCGACAAACTAATCCAGCATCAAGTTTCAGAAAACTTGCCGCCGAACTCGGACTTAATCTGGCCAGTGTATTTGTTCTGTCAGTAATGGACCTACTAATTTATTTATATACCATACATATTTCTTTACAAATGAAAGAATCTGAAATTCAATACAGCAGAAGGATTTTCGAAAGTCATCACTTCTAAAATGGGTTTAATCCACTCATTATCTAGGTTGTTATGTGATACATTTGTCTTTGATGAGAGATATTTCACTTGGAATCCCAATTTCCTACAACATTTTTCTATTTCAACTTTATATTTTTTCATGGAACTGAAAATAAAATACATCTGATTTATTTAATAAGGATTTATTTTCAGCTAACGTTTTTTCTCTCAAAGAATGTTAAGTGAATAATCTGTTTAAATGTTGAATTAATAAAGTTTATTCCCATTAATATTTTGAAAATTTTTAATGAAAATAATAATAATAATAATAATAATAATAATAATAATAATAATAATAATAATAATAATAATAATAATAATAATAATAATAATAATAATAATAATAATAATAATAATAATAATAATAATAATAATAATAATAAATTAAACAAATTAAAAAATATTTATTAAAGTTATTTAATAAAAAGTCGATTTCGAATTCAATTTTTCACATCAAGGATAAAATCAAAATTTAACTTTAAATTTAAATTTTAAAACCGAGTTAGTTTTCATAAAAACAAACGGTGCCTATTTATCGCCAAATTTCTGTAAATTCTGATAGATTGGTTTTACTTGTTTTTTAATATGAAATTTGTTTCAAAGGATTTTATGATAGGAAAATGGTGAAAATGATCAAAGCTTATTCACTTGTATTTAGTTTGTTGAAATCTGATCAAAGACGATCAGTGATCGGACAAAAGGACTGTAAGCAGTATTTCTGAGACATAATATCAATATGGAACAGTAATTAGGGAAGCAGCCTTGTTTTCAAACACAAACAAAATAAAATATCTCCAACAAAACAAGGAAAATTTTAATTATTGGTGACAGGCTTTTGAAAATTAGTTAATTGAACTGTTTAGTATGGTAATTCTTACTTTAGAGTTTCATTAAATGAATGAATTTTTTTTCTATGTTGTAAAATCGTGAATTTACACAGAAATTCTTTTTAGGAATTTATCATAATTCTAATAGAAACAAATAAAAATTATTTAAAAATTTTGAACTATTTTTGAAATATAGTAATCAAGAATACCTAAGAATAACACCAAAAAATGAGAAGTTTTGATGCTATATAATAAACATGGTGGCATTTTATTATGGATAATATAAAAAATAGATCATTCACTGATCGTGGTTGTAAATATACATTTTTACAAATATTTGAAATCTAGTCTTGATCAGCAATCAACACCATCCACCAGTAAAATCCGCATTCAGTAAAAGAGTTAATCAAGCTATATGTTATCTTATTTAACGCATGTTTGGATTTACCTGTAAGCTAACTAAGCTGAAGCATTGGGTCACAGAATCTAGGAGGCATTCATTAATTGTATATTCAGGAACACACACATTGGGGCGGTTTAGTAGATCCAGAATAGGTAGTTAGTGGCCCCCTGCAGCTATGACCAACTCGTTTTTTTGATTTTTTTGATTACGTAATTGTTGCAGTGAACCACTCATATTTTTTTCAATACAAATAAAGGGGTCTATTGAAAAAAAAGCCAGGATTTCTCTGACTATAGTGAGAGGGTCTCCTTGGTCCAGGGATCTTCAATACAAATTCCAATTATTACTAAAAAGCATGGAATTTTCCAAGTAAATTAAGGTGAGTCTCCATGGTCCTGGGATTTTCCATTCACGGCTTGTTATGTAATAAAATACTCATTTGTGGATTAAATGTCTATCAATAATGTGTTCTTAAAATATTTTTATTCGTTAGTAATATATTAAAAAATAATTTAAATTATATTTCCTCCTCACTTATATTCCCCCAATTCTCGATATTCCACTAATTATTATCACTTATATTCCCCCCACAAATATTTCTTTTAAAAGTATTTTTATTAAAGTGATTATTTTTAGTAAAATAATTTTAATTAATTCAATTAATATATCTCCATCTTATCTATGCCACTTCTCAGAATATTTTCATTTAGCAATTATAGCTTCCATTAATGAATAATTAATGAAAAGATGATTCCTTCGTTCATTTTTAAAATGAAACTTAGTGATTGTCTTTCAAGTAAAGATATTTATATAATACATAAAAGAACGTTAAGAAGAATGTTGGAATCAGAGAAGATAAAAAGAACATCCTTGGATAAAAAACTATTAAATATTGGATTTACTTTGAATCAAATAACAAATGAGTTTTGTTTACAGGTATGTATTGAATGGTGTATTAAAAATTCAATTTCTCAGTTAAAATCAAAAGAGAATGTTCATATTAATAAAATAAAAAATTTGAGAAAATTATTTGGGATCTCTAAATTTAGTGTAGAGCATACATTAATAAACATGAGTAAAGTTGTTTTGTCTGAAGAGGAGGATCGTATTTTGAAATTTGGTCCCAATAATTCCATTAAAAAAAGAATTGATGAAACAAAACTATGTGCAAAGTTTATACTTTATACAAAGTTTATATGTGCAAAGTTTATATTCAAAGTTTATACTTTCATATACTTCGATCGATGAAAGATATTAATACTAATTATGTGAAGTGTGTTGAGTTCGAATTGATAAAAATAAAAAGCACAATATTGAAGATTTTTCTGTATTAAAAAATTTCGCTAAAAAAGACATCATAATACGCAAGTTTGAAAAGGAAATGGATTGGTAATTCTTGATCACGATGTATATGTGAAAAAACTTAATGATGTTTTGAGTTCTCCCCAGTTTGTGAAAGTAGAGATTTCTCGAAAAAATGGAATACAGCCTCCTATTAAGGATGAGAATTTGTTAAAAGAGATACTGGATAAATTAATTAAAAATAAGCAAATTGATGAAGAGTTGTTTAAATATATTTGCCCTATGGGGTCACAACCAGCAAAAATGTATGAGCTTCCAAAGATCCATAAAAATGGCGTGCCAATAAGACCTGTTTTATCGATAATTGGCACTGCCCAGTATAAAATAGCCAAATTTTTAGGTTGGATTATTAAAACCATTAATACGATCAGAATTCAAATGTAAAGATAGTTTTGAATTTGTTTCCTGCATTTCACAATATGATAGACAAAGTGTGAATGAAATTATGGTTTCGTTTGATGTTTGTAGTCTGTTTAATAATGTACCATTGGTTGAAGCAATTGAAATATGTTGGTTGTTATGGAATGAAAACATTTCTGAACATCATATTTTGGATGGAAAGGCATTTCGTGAACTTCTGGAATTCGCTACTTCAAAAATCAATTTTCTTTTCAATAATGAATGGAATCAACAAATAGATGGAGTTGCTATGGGTTCTCCTTTAGCAACAACGATGGCTTCAATTTCTTTAGCAAGCTTAGAAAAGAAAATTACATCTTTCAAATATATGAAACCCATTGTTTACAAACGGTATGTGGATGATATTTTTCTTATATTTGAAAATCAGAGGCATGTTGATCCGTTTTTGAATTATATGAATAGTTTACATAAAAACATTATATTAACATGTGAAACTGAGAAAAAATCATCACTTCTTTCTTGGATCTGTTAATACAACGCAAAGAGAAACACTATGAGACAGAGATTTATAGAAAACCAACTAATACCGGTCTCTATACTTCATCCGAAAGTCTTTGTGAATTCAAGTATAAAAGAAATATGGTGAAGGGGTTGATTTATCATTCATGGTCTTTGTCTTCTACTTTTGAAAATTCAAAAAAAAGTGTTGACAAATTGGTTGAATTGTTAATGAAGAACGGTTATTCAAAATCCTTTTTAGTAATTATGGTGAATTTGTGTGATCCAAGCCTTACGGTTGCTTCGCCAAAAAGCTGGCAAAAGCTATTTAGAATAACCTTTCATGGCCCGAGGATTTTCTGCTTGGTAAATCAGCAAAAGTTTTAAATTTAAATTTCCGGATGCATTTCCACCGAGAAGAAGAGAAGATGCTTTAAACCCAGAATCAGTCTTCTCGTATATGGAAATAAATGTACGTGACTGCATTCATTTCCAATAAAGTCCAGTTTCATCCACATTAAAAATAAAATCCCTTTCCACAATTTTCCGGAATTACATTGTATATTTTATAGCAGATTCCATGTCAGCACTAGTCGATTAACCAATCTTTTTAAGATTATGCAAGTTTGATCGTTTTCTTAACCGATCAAACCAACCTTTGCTTGCTTTAAATATTTCTTCTCCTCCATGTTGAGATTTAAATGATCCCAAAGACTAAGTGATTTAGTCATTATGATCTGAGTATTAATAGGCATATGGTTTTGATTCAGATTGTCTATCCATTTGCATAAAGAACTCTCCATTTCCGTCATCAAACAACTTCTGGTTCATGAAACTTTCGTCGCTGCAATTGAAGTAACACTCTCACCAGGCTTTTTAATTTTATCTTTTTATCCAACAATTGTTCGCACTGTAGACTCAATAATTTCTAGTTTCTTTTCCAAGGTCACTATTTTGAGAGTTTTCTTAACCGATTCATCACTTTGTCTTTTTGACATTTTAAAAATTACGAAGGACTCAAAAATTATTATGTAATCAATTTGATTAATTAACACGCATTTGTAATCGCAGCTAAGACATCACTCTTCTCTCGAATGCAAAGCTAAACTAGGTCAGCCGTATGTATGTAAATTGTATCTAGTAGGAGCCACGTAGCGACGTTATTTTGCCTCACTCAATCTCATGACTTGCTATGTACATTTAGATGCTTATAAGTGAGCAAAAACATTACGTGTCGCTCATTATGACGATTTATCGCACTGTCAAAGCCAGTGTCTGAAAATTATTTTTTTAAATTGTCGGTCGCGTTATAACGAATTCGTTCTAGCCGGGGTCGCAGTGAACGGGGGTTACCTTATAACATTAAGAAATATCATTAAGGTATCATGTAAAAAGGAAAATACAACATAGATTTTAAATTACTTATTCAAAAAAGATATTAGAAATTTTAAACAGAATAATTAATAAATTTTTAAAAAGTTTATTTAAAAATGCAAATAATTATATTATTATTATTAATAATTTAAATGAAAGGGTTTATCCTGAAATGCAATAAAGATCATCGTAAATGTCATTGTTTAAATACTCAAAATTTAAACTGATTTAACGCTTTTAGAATTATGAGTAAAATTCTTTATATTTATTGAAGATTAAATTTATTTAGATTTTAACAAAGAAAATCAAATACACTATTTTAGCTACACTCTATTGTTGGTGAGCATATTTAAGAAATCAAGCAAATGCAATTCGATATCTTTGAAACGAATACAAAATAGTCTTTGATGATTTGGTATAAAATAATTCAAATTGCAGATGTAATGTAAGTAAATAATTAAAAAAATTAGTATTAATAAATAATTTTTGAAAACATCTAAAAGTTCCGAAGTTACCAAATCTATAAGTAATACTGCATCTCGAATTTCAGCCAGTCTTATGAGCAAGAAATTGTTGAAAAATTCCGAAAATTCAAATCTTTTAAATCTATTTATATTTAATAAATTAAATTTTGTAAAATTCTTAGATTTCAAAAAATTTTAACTAATATCAGTGATTCCCAAACTTTTATGATTCAAAATTTTCTTTAAATAATCCATGTTTTGACAAAAATCGTAAGCGATCGTCTATATCTAGAATATTTTCGATCTATCTTAAACAATCGTCAATCACTAGAAAAAGATGGTTTATCGCTTGATATTCATGTTGAAGATATTGATATAAATCTATTATGGTGTTAGGCACCATAAATAAAATATTAATTTCTAATAGTGGCGTCACTTCAAGATACGCCACATCGTCTTGATGTACATGAGCTAAATGTTTTAAATAAAAATACTTTGGTGTCGTTTTAATCCACCAAAAGTAAAGAATCGGTTACCTCTATTTTTAATATTATTATTAAAATTTTTCACGCCTTATGCGTGATTTATTTGCGTTATTTATTTGACATTTTCTTCCTCTCAAATACAATTGGAGCATTTGATGAATCCGTGCGATCTTGCGTTTTCAAAAAAACCTAAGAAATATTTATTTAATATTTAAACAAAAATTGAATTGAAAAATATAATTTTAATTTAAAACTCCGTGAATTTTGAAGCTCGTATGATATTTTTTTATATGTAATCACGAGCTTACGGAAACAATTTCTGGAGTTGATTCAGATATATTAGCCTTTTTACTGCTGGGTTCCCTCTTGATCGGGCTTCATTGCCTAAAGCAAATGCTTGATCATTTAATGATGAACTATACACATGTTCTCTTTGAGGATCAATGAGTGGTAGATCTACTCATTTCGAATTTTTAGGAATATTTCGAAAATATCTACTACCAAATACTTTTTGGTGTTTGATGAAATCTTCAGAAGAGTTTTAATAGTCCTGCATTTTTGGTTTTACAATAACTTACACATGTTTTTCATTCTTATATTCCCATGTTTTCACTTCATATATTCCCATGTTTTCATTCCTATATTCCCATGTTTTCATTCATATATTCCCATGTTTTCATTCATATATTCCCATGTTTTCATTCCTATATTCCCATGTTTTCATTCCTATATTCCCATGTTTTCATTCATATATTCCCATGTTTTCATTCCTATATTCCCATGTTTTCATTCTTATATTCCCATGTTTTCATTCTTATATTCCCATGTTTTCACTCATATATTCCCATGTTTTCATTCATATATTCCCATGTTTTCATTCCTATATTCCCATGTTTTCATTCTTATATTCCCATGTTTTCATTCTTATATTCCCATGTTTTCATTCTTATATTCCCATGTTTTCATTCTTATATTCCCATGTTTTCATTCTTATATTCCCATGTTTTCATTCTTATATTCCCATGTTTTCATTCATATATTCCCATGTTTTCATTCTTATATTCCCATGTTTTCATTCATATATTCCCATGTTTTCATTCTTATATTCCCATGTTTTCATTCCTATATTCCCATGTTTTCATTCTTATATTCCCATGTTTTCATTCTTATATTCCCATGTTTTCATTCTTATATTCCCATGTTTTCATTCTTATATTCCCATGTTTTCATTCATATATTCCCATGTTTTCATTCTATATTCCCATGTTTTCATTCATATATTCCCATGTTTTCATTCCTATATTCCCATGTTTTCATTCCTATATTTCCATGTTTTCATTCCTATATTCCCATGTTTTCATTCCTATATTCCCATGTTTTCATAGTTATATTCCCATTTTTCATTCCTATATTCCCATGTTTTCATTCCTATATTCCCATGTTTTCATTCATATATTCCCATGTTTTCATTCCTATATTTCCATGTTTTCATTCCTATATTCCCATGTTTTCATTCATATATTCCCATGTTTTCATTCATATATTCCCATGTTTTCATTCCTATATTTCCATGTTTTCATTCCTATATTCCCATGTTTTCATTCCTATATTCCCATGTTTTCATAGTTATATTCCCATTTTTCATTCCTATATTCCCATGTTTCATTCCTATATTTCCATGTTTTCATTCATATATTCCCATGTTTTCATAGTTATATTCCCATGTTTTCATTCCTATATTCCCATGTTTTCATTCATATATTCCCATGTTTTCATTCATATATTCCCATGTTTTCATTCCTATATTTCCATGTTTTCATTCCTATATTCCCATGTTTTCATTCCTATATTCCCATGTTTTCATAGTTATATTCCCATTTTTCATTCCTATATTCCCATGTTTCATTCCTATATTCCCATGTTTTCATTCATATATTCCCATGTTTTCATAGTTATATTCCCATGTTTTCATTCATATATTCCCATGTTTTCATAGTTATATTCCCATGTTTTCATTCATATATTCCCATGTTTTCATTCCTATATTCCCATGTCTTCATTATTATATTCCCATAAAAATAAATAAATGTTAACATATATTTAAATATTTATATAAATAAAAAACTATCAAAACAATTTATAAACAAAAATAAAGCGTATAAATATTTATTTATATAAACATTTCTCTTCTTAAAGCTTTATCTAGCCACCTACGCATATTCAGATAAAAACCCTCGCATTGATTAAAATAATCCGTTCCTGCTGTTAATAGATCATCTAAACACATTTCGATTGTTCTTTCTGTGTTATTTAATCGTAAACCATGAAAACGTGATTTAATCATAGAAAAAATTCTTCTATTGGGTTAAGTTCTGGTGAATAAGGCACAAGATATTTTATTGGTATTTGCAAATCCGAAAAAGTTCGCTATACGGTAGAAGATTTGTGAATTCTCGCATTGTCCATAACCAAAATTTTATGAGGATACCTTCTAAAATATGGCGATAGCTTCTCAGTAATAAAGTTTATAAAACTTTCTGAGTTATATGCACCAGTTTTATATTCAATGCTATCACACCTTCATACCCAATAGCACACATTAAACTTATATTAGTGCCTTTATTGGCCCGCACTTGCACATATGCTTTAACATTTTCAGCAGAATAACCATAATATCTGCGTGAATGTTGATTAAATCCAGTTTCATCCAAAAAAATTATATTTTCATTGTTTATTCTGGATATTTCAGATGCATAAATTGCTCGAGCATCAATATTTCTCTCAATATTTCTCTCTATTGGTACCAATGTCAACCTCTTTCTACTCAATCCTATTTTTCTGATTTTTCGACTGATTGTAGGCAAGCTTAGAGTCACATTATGTCTTTCTTGAATGATATTTTTGACCTCGTTTTGAACATGCGAATTTTCGATCGCAAAAGTGTTGAAAATGGTCTGTTCTACTTCTGAGAAATTGTTGTTTCTGGTCAAGATTGTGTTGGACCTTTTCTCTGCAGCAGGAACAAAAGGTTTATTATTTTCGTGCTGTCTTATTATTTTCCCGACAGTCTTTCTCTCTAGACTTACTATTCTGCTGATCTCAGCTATACTATGTCGATTTGTTGCATATAAAGTGCAAACCAAATCAAATAATTCTCGAGTTACGGTTTTTCTTGTTTTCCTCTCCATTTATAAAATTAATTAAGTTTTTAAGATTTTTATTGAATAATTCTGTTTCAACAATTTATTTATTTAATTAAGAAAGAATAACCTATTATTTGTATATTCACATGATTAAATATATTTTGTCATGAATTTAAATAATATCAATTTCATGGTAATATAAGAATGAAAACATGGGAATATAGCTATGAAAAACATGGGGATATAGCTATGAAAACCTCTGTAATCTACGTCTTAGTCGAAATCTTGCTCGACTACGCTCGGTAGTCGCTGAACTAGCAGATGAGCTGCCACAACCAGTTCAACACACTTTACAGAAGCTATAAATAAAAGTTATGACACTGTTGATACTGGTTACTGGAATCTAATTATGATTAAAATTATTTCCTAAGTTACTACACTAAAACCACAAGAAAGACGACGCAAATCGAAATTAATTTTTCCATATAAAAATACATTTTGTTAATTAGTACTAAAACAAAATATCACTTGGATTAAAAACTATTTTTATTTCAATCATTATCTATACAGAATACCTCGCATAGTACGGTTTTGATCAGTACGGTTTCTCTATAGTACGATTTTGAAATTTTCAAAATATGATTGTTTTTAAAATGATTAAATAAAATTTTCGAAATTTAAAAAGTTTTTTTAAATTAATTTTTTAGAATTTATTCGTTATTATAAAATCATACGGCTCGTGTTTAATAATTTGTTTTGTTACGTTTAATTTCTGGTTTGTAGTTTTAATTAAAAATTGAATAAATAAACCGTAAAAAAATTCACTACGGATACATTCACGATTGCGCGATAATAGATCAAAGTTGTTGGTTTTATATTTTTAATCGTAGAGTATGTTGATTTTTATATATTTAGATTTTAATTTAAAAAATAAAATGAGTGGCAGAACAAAGTGTAAAAGTGACTCCACAACCACAAAACGCAAATGGCTCACTTTAGAACAGAAGCTTACCGTTATTAAACTTCATGAGGAAGGGGCTTCGTTTGCTAAAGTAGGAAAAGAAAGGGGAATGAAAATTGTGAAAAATAAAGATCAATAAAAATACACAACAAAATATTTTGTGTTTACTAGATTATAATCACGATTTTTAAATTTCTTAATAGGGGTACTAAGCCGTAAATTTATTAGCGCCAGAATGCCTCGAATAGTACGGCTAAATTCCAGAACCGATTAACGGTACTGTTCGAGGTATTCCTGTATATGTATTACACAAACCAACATTAAATATAATACATAAAATAATTCATTAAAATATTAAATAAAATATAAATTCATTAAATAAACAAAATATAAAATTCATTGCACAGAAACAGTTTGTAACTTTCTTTTTTTAATTCTAATTCGATGAACTTGACGATTCTAAATCAATTACCGTTTCTGTAGACTGGTTCTGGTTTGGTTCTCGTAATGTTACAGTTAAAAACTTATCTAAAGTTNAACAAAATTTCAAAAAACAACGCAACTTCGAAAACGACGCAAATCGAGGTTTTATTGATTGCTATTAATAACTTTTTAAAATTTCACCTCTAATTTCTTTTCAATTGAAATTGTATTTATTAAAAAGCTTGATTATGAATCAGTAAATATATCGATGTTTTTTTGATATATTTACTGATTCATAGTCAAGCTTTTTAATAAATACTATTAATAACATTAACATTATTGGAAACGCCAGGTTTAGTTTCATTTTGAGTAAATTTTAAATTATTAGAAAAATTGTCATAAATTTTACAATTATCCAAATCAGATTTATTTAGATGAATTAAAATGATTATTAAGCTCATTAAATTTAGTGAAAATTTGAAATTTTACATTATATATCCTCCATTCGATTATTCATTTGCAAATAGGTTTTTAAAATAGAAAACGACAAAAAATGTTAAACACTTCAATGGGGTTTACGGAAAAGAAAATTGGTGATAACCATGACTCGTAGGGTATGTCTAGACCAGTGGTTCTCACGTAAAATTTGGCTGTGGCCGCATTACAGACTTTAATGGTCCTATGGAAATGCCTCGTGGCCGCACCAAATATGGATTTTGGAATGTGGTAAAAATAGTTGTATTTACACAAAATTGAATAAACTTATAAGTACATATTCAATAAAAGACAATATTTAAGCATATTGATTTTTATTTATTAAAAAGTAATTCAAATGGAAATTGTTCTCTCCAATGCAAGCCGCATCACCGCTTCTAAGTTTTCGTCTGTCACCTGGTTTCGATACTTATTTTTTATGAACTGCATTACACTGAAAGATCTTTCGCAGTATACAGTTGTAGGAAAAATTGATTAAAATAATAAAGCAATTGTTGCTAATTCATTATACTGACTTGATTCATCGTCAACGTATAACTCAGACCAAAATTTTGGTACATTATTATTATTAAAACGGTCTTGAATTAATTTATCGTGGCTTATTTCCAATAATGCATATTTTACGTTAGCACAGTTAATTGATTTTAATATTGAAAATGACATAAAACTTTTTTGGAGTTCTACAAAATTTTCATTTTTCATAACCTGAAAAGGGGAAGATATAAAAGAAACAGTTTTTAAGAAATTCAATTCTTCGAATCTTTTATCAAGTTCCAAATTTAATAATTGAAGACACTGTATTATTTTATGCTTTAATTTTAATTTCGAAGTTGTGTCTGCTAAATTATCTAGGAAATCACTAAGAGAAGATAGAATCGAAAAATTGTCGTTTTCAACTTCTGTCACAAGGCGTTTTGCGGTGTTTTTTAATTTATCTATAATTAACACGCTTTCTATTATTGTTAAGTTTCTTCTTTGAAATTGTTTATTAATTGAACTATTATGCGGCAAAAAATCCTTTAGGAATAAAATTGATCCTTTTATGTAATTATTTTGAAGCTTTTCACTTAAATCTTTATGGTTTTTTCGATAATTTAGCAGCTTTTCCAAATCCTTAACTAAAGTCAAGTTGCCTTTGAATGTTGATCTAAGCCTTTTCGCATAATCTTCTTCATCTGGAATTTTGTTGAGTCATATTTGTTGCGGCAATTTTCATCCAAATAAGTTCGAACAATTACTTTTCTTTGACTATTGTCTAGCTGAATAATTGAAAAGTATGATTCAATCTTCAATAAATTCTTCTAAATCATCTCCGATTGAATAGATTTTCGGTTGTGGGAGAATCCGTAATAATTCCTGGGTTGAAACCGTGGTCGCCATATAAAGAATAAGAATAATTGATAAATTCCAAAAACTTTATTTAAGAAATTGTGGCACTATTTATAGTACCCGGTGTGTGGACACTAACACAATCAGCAACAGCTTTTTGGGAAATAATAATCAGTGACATAATTTGAGGACCCAGACAATCAAAAATAATAAATCACACATGCAGGCATTACATAATATAGGGTAAAGGTTAGGGAAATCAAATATCCCATTATAATTACATCACACACATAAAACAAGATTTGAGGTCCATAGTGGGAAAATAATTTACCCTTACGACCAATACCCACAGGGGACAAAATATCTTGTTGGATAAACTCTGACTATATATATATATAATACTAATAATAGTAATAATAATTTTAATAATAGTAATAATATTTTTAAAAAATAAAATCCATTGGCGGGAACTCTAAAAATTCAAATTTTAAAATTTGACCTTGGAAATTTTGATGAAAAAAGTATGTCACTGCTGGACCACTTAATAATAATTTAATAATAATATGACCTTGAATGAGTCAATCAATAAGTCATGGTATTTGCTTCAATAACCTTGAGTGAGTCGTTGTCTTTGTTTAAAATTTGACCTTGAAAAAAGTTCAATTTTTTTCTATGGGGATAGGTGGTCCAGCGTTAACATATCCATATACTTACGTTTTCAAATATTTATATAAATCAATCTCTCACATTGTCAGTATGGATCAATTGTATCACCGAAACTGCAAAATAAAACAGGATTGTCTTTATTTCAGCAAAACATAGTCACGTTGGAGTTTCTTCATTCTTTTCAAAATTCCTACATAGGATGGCGTGGGCTAGCTGATACCGTCAGCAGATAACTACTTGCACCTAACTAGACACCTTCCTTTGCTAATGTTAACAAACCTGAGGCTCATAGGATTCGTCATCGTCAGTTTCTGAGTCGCTGGAGAAGAGAGGTTTTGCCAAGGATTCAGGGAATGACATAGTGGACTGCATGGAATCCTTCATTGTTTTACAGGGATGCACTGGTACGTATTTCATCGTGGTGTATCACACCTTTCCGCCCCTTAAAACTTGCTTTTCATACAGCTGCTTATAATTCCACACTAAGCCACTCTCCATTTGTACAGGTGATGTCAAATATACCAGCAAAAGTTAGTTTTTCATCTTTCTGACCAGGGTACTTTATAAAGGTGTCGTGTTCAGATATTAAATTTTCCATTCTTCTCGCTATAAACTTCAATTTTATGACAAGGAAATTTAATTTTCTGATCCACAAAGACTCAAATTCTTCCGCAATAATTTTAAATATGCTTTTGCGACACTTCTCGATTTTTGAAAGATAATGATATCTACATGATAACACTTTTCAGAGGTATTTTGCAGTAATTCTCCAACGATGCTTCTGTTGGGGTTTGACTCTTGCAGATTAGACGTATAAAGGCTAGGATACTAAGTATAATAATTATAATAGTAAAATAATAATAATAATTACTAAAAATAGTATAAATATAAAAAATAGCATTAATTTATTACTTAAAATAAATCATAGATAAAAATAGCATATTAAATTCACTATATTAAAATAAATACTTATTATAGTAATTTATATATATATATATATATATATAAATAGTAATATATAATTACTAAAATTAATATTTATAATTATTAATTTAATATAAATAAGTAAATTATTTTAAAGCAAAAAGGACAATTAATTGCGAGCTGAAAAAATCAGTATTGATTAAAACAGCATTAGAAAGCAATATAATCTAACCAACAATAATAAGTAGCAGCTGTCTAGTTCAGAAAAACATTTATTGAGGTTCGGGAAATCAACGACAACAGCTGCGGAATATAGATTACCAAGGAAAACTCAGGAGATTAGGAACAACTGTTACCAAAAGAGTTGGTATTTAAACGAAGGATTTTTACAGAGTAGGCATTTCAATTTTTGATCAAGCATTTCTGCTTAGACAAAATAATCCGAAAAAGCTATATAAGCTTGTTTGCAAAGTTCAATAAAATTCTTAACCATAAGGTTATTTGGATTTTATTTATTAAATTTATAAACTCAGCAGCAGAACCCGACAGCGAGAAGCAGCATTTCCGCCTGACGGTAGATCAAACTTGGTCTGCACGATCGTGCAAAATTCGGGAATTCTCTCATCTTGTCCCATTATTTTATACAGCGCTGTGAGGCATTAGTTCCAGCGTTTGTGCTTTATCTGAGGACGGTTCGAATAACCGATTTCTTTGCTTAGAGTTGAGCGTCATTTTGGGAAAACATTTATTTACGTTTTGTATAATTGTGCATAACTAATAAAGTTTCTATATATATATATATATATATATATATATATATATATATATATATATATATATATATATATATATACATTCACGTCTTATTTAATTCATATCAAATTATTTATAAATACACGCACATTAATTTGTATTGATATCTTTGGAGTCAGATATAATCTGTGTTAGGAAGAATCAATCCACCTGATCAGAACCTAACACTTCTATGCATGGGGTACTTTACCGTAGTTTAATAACTTTTTCAAATCTTACCAGATTATCGGTCCACGAATGAGAATTTGTATTAATATATGTACTTGATCTCTTGAAAGCCATTGAAATTCTGCAATTACAAAAATATGCCTATTAGCTCGCCTAAACATGCAATCATATTTTAATTTTACTAAAAATGACTTACCACAATAGAAAATACTGTAGTGGTCACAGACAAACGGAAGCAATTTTCAATGCTGACTATGCTGACTATGCTGATCAAATATGATGTTGGCTCCTAAGTACAAAAGTACAAAACTATGCAATCACTAAAAGCTATACAATTTTTCTGAAATTTGAAATCACTCTTTGTGTATATAAATTATAAATGCGCATTAAATAAACACTTTCGTTCTATGATGAACATTTAGTATCTTATTAAAAGTAAATTTTACTTGATGGGTAAGGTTTTTGATTAAACAATAAATAAATGCAATATAAATATTGTTTTTAGACCATTCCTCATATTATAGTACCATGGCCATATAAATTTAAAAAAAATTACCACCATAATGTGTAATCCTTGACTTCGTCGAACCACATTTCGAACCCACTAAAGTTAAAATGAGAACACAACTTCTATTATCACATTTTTATATCTTACTCTTTCACATTGCTTGACCAGTATACAGTATCTCAACCAACCCAACTATAACTTCCAAATTGATCATTTTCGAAAACGCAACTATCAGCCGAAATTTAAGCTCGTTGTGTAGCTTCATTGTTCCACTTTTGAAACGAAACATCAACGATTGTTTAAATAAACCAAAACTTGAACAACATCTGGAAATATTTAATGTGAGCATTAATCAATTGTTGTTGGTCAGGAGTCACCTGTTTATCACAATGGATAACTAATATAACGACACCTATAATTATTCCAAAAAATCAAGAATTTCTCATTTTCTATAATTACGATAATTTTTTTAATTTCGATTTTATTTATTATTGGTTTTGTAGACATTTTACGAAATGTTTGTTTAATTGTTTTTAAAGAGCAAGTATATTATTTGTTTTAGAAAATCTTAAACAATAATTTATTGATATAGTCGCTTATGTAGAGTAAATCGAATTGTAAAGATAAAGGAAAGTATTTCTGCCTACAAACAATACGATTTATCGATTATTTATGTTCCGTGAATTAAAAATATAAACGTTCTAAAATTCCAACAACACAATGATAAATATGGTTGGGCGACAAAATCACGAAAAAAACTAAAGTCACAAATTTCAAAAAACGATAAAATGCCATCATAAAATATCATCTTTATAAATAATAATTATCGATGTGATAATGTCATTGTAATTAGGGTTAAAATACAAATTCGTTGACTTATAATTCGATTGCCAATATATATTCCAAACATATTAAATGACTTTAATTAGTTAAATTCCTTCTAAAATTCTAATAATATGAAAATATAAATTACTATTGATTTACATTAGCAAATAAGTCCAAAACTATTCATTTACACATCCAATTATGAATGAAATAATCAATTAATTTCAGTATTTAAATTTTTAGGATGAAAGTTTCAAAATTTTAAGTAAAAGTCTAATGATAATTTCTAAACATTCTATTGCGAATTCTATCTGTTAAATATAAATAGTAGCTTATTTATTATTATGAATTATTGTTGAAAGTTAATGGTTTTTATTTGAAAAATTGGAAAAATAGTTTATTAAATGTAAATCTACACGATGTGATTTAGAAAGATTTTACAATACTTATCTGTTTATTTAATAATTAATTTATAAAAGCTACTACTTATTGAATATTAAAATAAATTTACAATGTTAAATTAGACTAGATGACTCATGTAAAGATTTCTGATAATGCTAAAGTAGATAATATTTCTTTAGGATATAATTTCATTTTCATTTGATGATATTTAAATTACAATATTTCCAGTAAAAGAATTGTAACTAAAGAATTAACTAAAGAATTGTAACTAAATTAGAATTGTAACTAATTTTTAACTAAAAAAATTAAGATATGAAGTAAAAGAGTTTTTATTATATACATAACAACACTTATTAAATCAGAAAAAATAATTCATGAAAAATTAACAAAGCATAATAAAAATAAATCATAAAAAATAAACAAAAATATAATAATTATTATTTAAAAAAATATCAGATCATTAATTCATTATTTAGAAATAAATATCAAAAATTAAATAAAAGTATTTTATAATAACACTTTAGAAAATAGGAACTTAAATAAATTAAATATATTAATTTTTATAAAATAATGTTTTAAAAAACAAACAGTCCACAGATTTATCTGCAAATCTAGTTCTTTTTTTTGTTACAAAGTTTCTCAACACAGAAAAGTTACGCTCATTTTGGGTTGATGTCGGTCTTATTGTAAATAAAGCTGTTCTTAAGAGATTTAAGTTGGTGGTGATTTTTCCTGTTAATTTTTCTGATTAATCCTGTTAACGTCTCTGGCAAAGTTAAATTTATTTAATTATTTATTGAAATATGACTGAAGATTGGATCGACAGAAGAATTAATGGACTGGAAAGAGATTTCAGTAAGTTTTCTTCTAAGATTGATTTGATCATAGACATAATTAATCTAAACTTTAATGACCATGTCAATAAGGGTAATTATGTTAAAGGTAATAATATTTATAATGATTTTAATAAATCAGAATAAAATTTGGATGGTAAAAAATTCTTAAGACTTAATTATGATTCTAAGATTAATTCAGAACTTCGTAATAAGAATTTGTATAAAAAAAGTTACATTTAATAAATATCAAAATGGAAAAGATTATTTAAGATCAAATAACAATAATTTTCGATATCATAGGAAAAATATACATAGATTGCCACTTAATATGGATCAAAATTACCAAACTTACTTGAAATTAATTCATGATTCACAAACTATATCAAAAGAAAATTTACTTTATGAAAATGATAATAAAACTAATAAATTGTTTATAAATAGTAAAAATGATAAAAAGGATTTAAGATCCATTCATGATTTAAATTTGAAAGGTGGTACAAATATGAATAAAAACAATGAAAACTTTGAAAATTTTTATTCAGGTGAATTAGCAATTGGTTCTTTGATTTTGAACTCGTCTTCTTCATCTCCTGCCCCATCTCCGGATAGATCTGTTACCTATTGTGGTGGTGTGAATCCTAAATTAAAAATTACTTTTAAAAATAATTTAATTAAAATTAATATTAAATTACCTATATTTAAAAATCAGAATTTACAGAAACTAAATTGGATAATTTAAACATATCCAATTTAGATCATAAAAATTTTAAATATAAGAATTTTAAAACTTCTACAAATTATAAATTAGAAAATTCTGATACATTTTCTAGCAAAATTAAATCTAAAATAGAAAATTCATCGAACTATAATATTAAAAATCAAAGTAAAACACAATTTTTAAATATAAATTCCAAAAATTTGGGAAATTTGGATTATCCCCAAAAATCTGGGCAAAATGTTTCAAAGTCTGATAGTTGGATGAATTTAAATATGGTTCGGACTTTAAAGTCTAAAGACTTTCCCAACGGTCTTTAAAGCCCTCAAATTAAAGGAGAGCCCCTAAAATTCTAAAAGTTAAATGCTGAGTTGAGCAACATAACTGCCGTTGCCAATCCATTAAAAACAGACGGATTTGTTGGTCATTTTTATAGGAATGGCAGTGTGTGCGTTGCTATAAATCTGGGGATGACCAACAGTAATCCCTCAAAAACTCAGACTAACCCGGGAGTGAAATTTAAGACCTCTATTATTGACTCGGGTATTGTAACATCATTCAATAATAGAAGCGAATTTTCAGAGGCACCTGTAACAATCAGGAAATTTTTGTTTGTTCTATCCACTAAGCTTTCTGAGACCTCGACCATAGGGAACAGAAAGGTACGAGGTGAACAAATAAATAATGCCCTAAACTCATTGAAAAGGCAATGGGTCCTCCCGGAATACTTGGTAAAGTCACAGATAATATATCAGGATGGTGACTTTATCATGCTAGACCTTGACAGTAACGTTCCCAATAATGTGAATTCAACTGTTGTGACATCAGAACTTTCTCGATCACAAGTGCTTGATCTATATAACTCTTTCCTCGAGCTAGCTCAATTGTTTTTCACGGAAAACATCACGGCGAGTGCTGAAAAATTTATCCAGCTAATTGAAAAACTAAAATCAGAAAAAGTATTTCCTGACCAGATCTCATTTGTGGGGGGTAAACTCATAAAATCCATAAAAATTAAAAACGAAGAGGCTTCAAATATTGAAAGCCAATCGGACGTTATGTTTAACCTTGGCTTACTAAACCTTAATGAAATGTCTGAGAAAGATGAAATACTAAGGTCCTTTTTGTGTCAGCCGAAATCTTCCACAAAACTGATTGACATCATTTTCCATCTTAAATATTTACAATTGAAAGGGACTTAAGATATATCAAAAACGGAACATTGCGATTATGTCTCCAACTATATCCGTAATTGTTTGTTGCTATATTCTATCACAGACATAGATACTTGTAGCTCACTTTGCCTTGAGAATTTTGAAAGCTGGACATCCAGCATGGTCGATTCATTACCTTCCTAGTCATATCATACCTCTAGTTGCAAAGAGTGAATTCTAAAGCTTCGACAATCGAAGCTGTCAAACGTAATTGACACATTACATAATATCATTTCTCCTGAAACTATAAGAGACGTCAATCGATTTCTTGACAAAATGGACGAAGCTTATCCACAAAAGGCTGTCCATAATTTCTATACTCAATAATGATTGATTTAATTTAGTTTTGGGTATCGGCTATAATTTTCCAAAATGGAAATAATTTTCGCCATTTTCTATAGTATTTATTATTTCCTAAATTCTTTAACATTACATTTTAGCGCTAGATAAAATTTAAATTTTTTATGCTTCTTCCGGTAGACATTGTAGAAGGTTCAGTAATATCTTAAACACTATGGATATCATAAATTGATTATAAATTAAAAATAAATCTTACGATATCATCTCTTGTTCTTCGCAAAGTGGAAGGGTTTTGACAGAAATGTCTAAAATGCTAAAGAAATATTTAATTGATTTTAACTTTAAAATAAATCTTATGATGATATACCTCAGTATCACGAAAACTTAAACGAGAGTCCTCAGAATTATATTATAGAACTCTTTCTGTCATATTTTCTTCCTAAAATTGTCTAAAATAAAGTTATTATAGGAGATTCTTTATCTCATTGCATTATTATTACACATTAAAAGTTGGCGTGAATCTTTTATAAGTGTTGTATTTATAAAAAATTAAATCTAAAGTATTTCTATTTTTTATATATTTTTTAAAAATAATTAAAAAATTTCTCCTTACTTTTAGAATAATAATAAATACACATTTGTTAATTATTTTACTTTTTAAAAGGTGTCAGACTTTTGCATAAGTAGATGCATCTATTCTTTCAAATTACTTAATCACTCTTTCATTGCTCTCTTAGTTCCTCCCAGTAGTTTTCGTTTTCTGATCTGCATTTCTTGTCAAAGCAAACTGGGTTCATCAATGTTGAATATATCAGCACCTTCGTAACCTATTGTATATTCTGTAAAATAACAAAAGAATTTAATAAAAAGTGATTATTGAAATCATTAAAACTTTTAACAAAATCAGTAAACTTACATTGGAGCTCTCAAATCGAGCTATTCATGTCATTCAGCTGATCTTGCATTTGTTTTGCAATAAAATCATCTTCGAAACTGCAAATATTTTCTTCCTTTTCATTTGAAGTTCCAGATTTCAAGAAGGCGATCCTTTTCTTTAATTCATTTATTGAAATTTTCACAGAAGAAAGTGAAATTTCTGATTTTGAAGATGGATAATTTGCCAATATATCCAGTAGCAAATTATCAAAAGAATCCTCAGAAAGCATTTCGAATTTTTCTTCATTCAGTCTTCTAAATAATAAATTTAAAAAGGAAGAAATCTTACCATTTTTCACAAATTTGTTAAAATCATTGCATAACATTGATTCTGATCCCATTGAATTATGCAATATCCGTGTGTATTTTCAAAAAAAAAGTTAATTACGCAATCTTCTCTGTATCGTTCCAATTTTAATATATGTGAAGCCGAAGCAACACATTAGATAAAGTTTCTATGTTTTATAAATGGCAGAGAATGTTTGAAGATTGGGTTTCAAGTGATTTGCATTGATAAAGTGGTTTTGAAGTCGAATGAAAAGTTTTCCATGAGATTTTGTGTGGTCATGTTATGAAATGAGATTTTTGAAATTAAATTCTTGAGAGAGACATAAGAAAAGTTGACAAATTCACCGAGTGCTTAGTGTTTAGATTTATTTTACTAATCAATTTGACAGTAGTTTAAGCAAGAATAATAATGATGTTGATAAAATTGATATATAAATTCTGTGGAAATCAACAGCGAATGGAGAAAAGGCTGATAAAGGGTCGAGAAAGATCAGCAATCAGGTTGTCGCTTACCACTTCATCTAAAACAAGTGTATTTTCATATTCTTTAAAATAGACTGAAAAGAAATTGAATGCATTAAAAGAAGAAGCAGGCCCCGACCAACGAGTCAATAAGTTGGAATATCAATAGCGTCATCAGTGTCCTCGTGGAATTTGATGGTACATCTCCGATAATGTGTTTCTTTACGAATTTCTTGAGGCATGATTTTATTCAAATCAGTTTTGTTGAATCTAATTTTCTTGGCATACCCACATATTATATACCGCAATCGTTATTATTTGCCTGTATTTTGGCATAGGGTATTTATTCGGAATGATTTTGGTATTAATTTTAAAAATGTCGTTGAAGCAGTCATTTTTTGCAGAAGCTCTCAGCGCAGTCTCTTCAGGTTCGAAAGGTATGTTGGGCTAGAACTGATTTCTAGACCCAAACTTCTAATTATGACCGAAATGTGTAGGTACACAACATGCAAAAGCAAGAAGTATAGCTAAATATTAAAACTACACCAAATAAACAATAGTAGTTAAAGGAAAAAAACAACAAAAACCTAAACACAGAAATTAAATAAAATTATACCAAAAGCAAGAGGTTATGCAAAATAGAACTCGAAAATAACCAAATAAACACAGATAAACAAAAACAGACTCGAATAACCTAAAAGACAGTAAAAACAGTAAAAAATTCCAGAAAAACCCAGAACATTCCATAAAAATGGCGATGACCATCACAAAAGCCATTTAGAACAATAAAAGTTAGAGAAAATAAATAAATTAGTATTAAAAATAAAAAAAATCTTAAAAAGAAATTCATAAAACATCAGTTAAAATGAAAATTGTATTAAAAATAAAATAGAATGTTCTGGAACCGTTCCAAATCCATCATGGACGGCAAATTAACGAAAAATAATTAAAAAATAAAAATATAAAAATAAAAACAAAAATTATGGCACAAAAATTGCCATTAAAAATAGCAAAATCGCTAAATAGAAAATTCTGGAATAAAAAGAATTCGAGTTTGTTTTACTGTATCAATACATACACGTGTACAAAATAGGTATATATACCGACACGTTTCGGGCATGATTTAGTCATTTTATGCCAAATTTTTTTGTTGACCAAATTTTGAAGGAAATTGATAGTAGGTATTTTTTTTTGATTGCATTGTTTTTATGTTAACCATGTATGTAACTATTTTAATGAATACCATTCTATAATTAAATTATTCTTACTAAATTCGTTGTTATTTAGATAAATATGACTGATCAGCGGCGTCACTGTGCGTCTCTATTCCGTCCTGCATTTGGGGATATCGAATAAAATTTTTATGCAACCTACCAACATGCATTATTCGTACTATATTGATCGATACTATATGATTTCTTTTGTTCGGGTCCTTCGGAGGTCGAACTACTTCGTGGTTCTGCCACGGAGTTAGGTCGAGGAAACCCTCCGTCTGACTCTTCGTATCTATTTAAGGTCAGCCGTAAATGGTTGACTTAGCACACAACACTAAGGTTTGTGGAAGTGGTCACAGTGGGGCCATGGAAGCAATATTCTTCCCGACTTTTAGTTAATACATATGTAAAATCCACATTCAAAATCACGAACAATGACTCTACACTAAGGTTCTAAATTGAGTAGAACTCGTACCTAAAATGACACAAATCTGCACTCACATTAATGTAGCTAGTTGATCCAATTGGTAATTTCGATTGTACCTAGACATATGCCGAACTAAATTTCGTATTTGTAATGGAATTGTGGATAAAGTAATGGAAGTTAAAGAGTCATTCGGCATATGTACAGGTATAAATTAATCTAGATATCTTGATTCAAAGTAAATGTAGGGATTTTAAATCCAATTCCCACTTTAAATTATTTGTAAATACTTAGTTCCCATTTTATATTGTAAGATCTTAGAGATAATTATATCGATGTAAATCATTAATGGAAAATCCCGATTAGGAATTATAGGTTTTGGGTATAGGAAATTTTCTTTGAACTAATTATACATAAATGTGGAACTCCAGGAATATAGTTAATGAATAGCTACCAACAAACCTGAAAACATTCTAGAAAACTATGATGATCCCACAAAAGTGACTTATAAAAAATCGTGTAAAGTTGAATAGAAATTCATAAATCATAAAGTATAAAATTATAAATTATAAAATATAAAATCCGAAAGTATAAAACCTAAAATCGTGAATTATTAAATATAAAATTATAAACTACAAAAATATAACTATAAATTATAAATTCTAAATCCCTAAATTATAAAACATAAACTTATATGTTATAAAATATAAAATACAAAATATCAAGTCGTAAATTATTAAATTATGAACTATAATATATATAATTAGAAATTACAAAGTATAAATTTGTAAATGGGAAAGTATGAAAGTTAAAAACGGAAATTTATAAATTACAAAAAGTAACTTTCCAAACCATAAAACAGGACTCTCTAAAATGGGAAATACAAACTTCGAATGATAAAATGTAAAATTATACTACTAGTATTATTATTATTAACACTATTATTCTTCTTACTATTACTACTGTTATTATCATTATTACTATTATTCTTACTATCACTAGTATTATTAATATTATTATTATTATTATTATTATTATTATTATTATTATTATTATTATTATTATTACTATTATTATTATATTATTGTTATTAGTATTATTATTATTATTATTATTATTATTATTATTATTATTATTATTATTATTATTATTATTATTATTATTATTGTTATTATTATTAGTATTGTTAGTGTGAGTATTATTAGTCTTATTACCATATGTAATACTAGTATGATTATTATTATTATTAATACTATTAATATTATTATTATCATTTCCATCGTCTTATCTACTAGTGTCATCATTGCTAAACCTATTAATATCATGATTATTGTTGATCTCATTGGTAATCTTATATCATTAAAATAATTTCCCTTATTTCTTCCGAAAATAAAATTTAAAGCCAAATTATTGACTTTGGAATTCCCCTATTGCTAAATTTAACTACCCAACCTTATCTACCAATAAAATCCCGGAAAATCACTAAAATCTATTTTTAGCAACACCCCCCCCCCAGGTAGACGGCGTCAGAGTATTAGTTTAAATTATATATAGGTACGCGCATGTATATATGCAGATATTGCGTGGGTGTGTAGGCAGACATCTATACATACGTGTATGTGTGTGGGCATAGAGATTCAAAGAATAATAAATATAAATCACCCTTGGGGTATCTTGGTCACAGCCGTTAGAATAACAAAATAAATATGATTAATTGAAGCACCCCGCTAAAATAATTTATTAGTTCACCAGAAGGATTAAATTCATATACACATCAAAGCAAAATACAAAATTCCCAATTAAAAATAATTCGATTTACTTACCCGGAGGATTAAACTCGTATTCGAGTCAAAGTAAAATACCAAATTCCAAATTAAACGTAAAATAACTTATTAAGGATTCAATTCATATTCAAATTAAGGCAAGTGCGAAAATCCACATTAAATTTAACATAGTTCACCAACTTACCCGGAAGATAAAATTCATATGCAAATCAAAAACAAAATACAAAATTCCAAACATATGATTGTGGATCAATAAAATTACATAAGTCCACTCTGCATCGCAATTATACCAAAGTTTTAGAGCTCGACTTCAGAATCATCCTGAGGAGATGCATTTCCTAGAGTTGGAAACCTTGGATTTTTCCCTGACCTCAACCTTCACGTTTCACGCCTAGTTCGATGTTTTGCATAATGCTTTGTATACTGACGTTTGGAGGCCACTTGCATTTCCTATATCGCTCAGTGAGTGAGCCTTGTCCAATAAGGAAATTGGTGGGGTAGAACTGCCCTCAGAATAAGCAAAACTTAGTACCGTATTAAATTATAGAAGTCTCACTTACCATGGGAATTTCTGGATTCCCTCACTAGAATCGCCAAGCTATCCTTGTTCATCTGGGGGCCATAATAGTTTATTGACCGATAGTAATTAATTCGAAAATTCGACCAGAAACTAATATTACTTAAATTAGTATTAAAAAGCTTATAAGATAAAAATTACGTACTTGAATTTATTTACCTTACTATATCAATATTGACAAAAACCATAGTTTAAAAATTATTATTTAACCTTGATGATAATTGCTGTGATAAAACAAGGAAGATTAAGATTGAAGAATGTTTGTTAATTTTAATAAATCATGAGTTGTAAAGTAAAAGGGTGTATTGATAAATTTAAATCAAAATTTTAAGTTACTTATTTCCCCTACTTATAATAATCTGATAAATGAATTACTATGTAAATTAAATCTCAAAACCTCGTACATGGTATCTTAGCTCCGTTCGATAAGTTACTTTGACCGTATAAAAATTGTAACATTTACATTACAGGCATGTCTCAATCCAGCGTTAGCAACGACGAGGGTACTGACCAGCAGACGGTCACCCGGCTCCGGACCCGGTACGTTTGGTACCATATCCATCGGTGGAGCCAGGGGCGGGACCTGGATTGCACCAATCGAGTGATCCGGGTGGGCCCCGAAGCAGATGCCCCGGCGTGGGTGAAAACGGAGCCGGAGAACAACCGGTTGCAGGAGGCCCGCGATCTAGCGGCTTGGGACGTAGAAGCCGCTCAGATCCGACTTAAGCAGATAGACCGACAGATCAGGGCAGAAAGAGAAGGAGTGCCCGTGGAAGAGCTAGAAGAGGCCGAGGCTTCCCCACGGAAAAGAGGGAGACCCCGCAAACGCCAGTCGTGATTGCAAGCTGACATATGACTTACTCTAATAATTTTCATTTATTGTGGGTAGCGTACTTGATAATCGAACTTGACTAATGTTTATTGTTAAATAATAAGCTTTTATTCATTGGATATGTCTTAATTAATGATTAGCGTTTGTTGTTGAATAATAAACTTCTATTCCTTGAGTGGGTCTTAATTAACAATTGAAATAGGCTAGGGTATTATCGTATGTAGCGTTTCCTTTTAATCGCGGTAGAGATAGCAAGTACAACAGCATCTCAGTGGCAAAATACCAGCACCGATTAATCAATCTACCATTTGTTACTCCAATTTTTTTTGTATAAAATAAATAAAATTCTTTACATTTTAGTGTATAAATTAATGGAAAGTCTACGCAAGGATCGGGAGCAGGCCCAACACCAAGCCGACGAACTCCGGGTCCGGGTGGACAAATTGAAAGTAAAATGTCGCAAGCTCGAGGGGACCTGGTTTAGTCCCGAAGCAATGAAGAAGAAAATGGCTCAGATCCTCCAGATGCAAACACAGGCCGCCCAAGACCAAATGGAGATCCGCGCCCTGAAGCTACAGGTGCGGGCGCTCGAAACTGAGAAAAATGAGCAGTTGGTACAAGGGGCCATAGCAAGACAAATACGGCCACTGGCTGTGGACCTCGCAACTATATATCCCCCAGCCGCTGAAAATAAGCCCAAAAGGAAACGGCTTGGCCGAAATATTCGGGAAAAATTGAAGAAAGCTAGGCTGGCCGAATACGAGCGGCAAGCAAATTCGTCACCAGCAACCACGACGGAATTGGCCAGTCCTACCAATAAGCCTGTTTGAACTTATATTCGGTTTTAGGTGTTTTGTAGTATATTTATGTATTGTTGTAGTCTTCAAATAATATGTTCCTTGTTAAAATAATGCACATTTTGTAGTGATAAAATAATGACTAGTATAGTTTATGATTGCCTGGAAAATGAGAGTTTGTGCATAAGGTTGGGAAAACAATTATGATGAGGGACCTGACGAAATCGGACACAAACCTTCTAACGGTGGTCCGTGAACCCATAGAGTACTCGACAATTATAGTGCCTCGATGCGCTCACTTTTTGCGAGTACTCAACCCTTGGTACAGTACCAACGTTGATTACTCAACGGGTACCAAGTGGAAAAACAATGTTGTATTTTGGGTTACGCTGGCAACAGCACTAACTAATAAACATTCAACCACCAGTACCCACCAGGTATAGGAAGTGGATCCATTATGAAGGCTTCCTCAGTAGATTTTGTGTACACAAATAAAACCCAATGTTGATTTTTAATGTTTAGTGGGCATAGTATTGTGTCACATTTGACAAGCTTGTCAAGTAGTGGTGGCTTATAATCAGTTACTTTGCTGGCAATAGCATTCACAATACCAGCGTTAAGTGCAAAGTGGTTTTCTCCATTTATTTTCCATTCAAAATAACAGGTGATGTCAAGATCAGTAAACCATTTAGCCTTGTCGTGGGGTCCATACTTATCAATTAGGACCGATGACAGTGACTGGGAGTTATTTTCTATAGGACTCTTTCTCAATATATCCTTATTTTTGCTATAAGTACGCGTTTTGTAGAATGGCGACTTCGCATCAATTTCGTTACCAATACCATCTGGTGTATCAACTTCAGAGTTTTGAGCTTCTATTGACGCTCTTATTTACCTAAATTCAGACAGAGGGGCATCAACTTTTACATGTTTTGCTGGAGACAAGATCGGTTTTGGTGTAAACGCTCCCAGATTGCTCTTATATCCTGAGTCTTCATCAGTACATTCAGCTCCTGTTGTGAGTACCAATGTGTTAGGAACCATTATTATAGTGTTAATGCAAGGTGGATCTGCAGCTGTTACCACTGAATTTAGCACACTTGGCATTTCATTGAATTCAGATTTCTGTTCCGGTTTTGATTTGAGTGGTAAGGCAAATTTTGGTATTTCATCATTAAATGCTTTTAAAAGAGCAGCTGTAAGATGATCAAACAATTCGATAATAACGGAACCCAAATCTTTCGGAAAATTTTCTTACTTGATTTCGAGTAAAAACATTTTGGGATGCATTCATACAAAAGGTCAGTCTTAAATCTCAAGATGTTCAGAACAAAAGAGACTGCACTGAGAGTTAACTGACGATTCTGTCTGCTGGACCGAAAATATATACAAGAAGTCTCTGCAACATTAATATAGCTGTGTTGGGAAGACAAGTTCTCACTATTCTTCTCAATGAATCGGTAAAATGAATTTACCCTTGAAATTACGCCAGGGTCAATAACATTATTTAGAGAGTCAGATTCCATGTCAAGGCAATGTTTCTTCAGCACAAGAAGCATTTCGCCGCAGGAAAATGATAGTGCGATTCACTTTCAATCCCTTCCATGATTTTGGGACCCCAGGTAAGTGCCTCGTCCAGATTGTAATTATTAATTTCATCTATGGATATTAAGGAGTGGAGTACACCACAATTCAAAATATAATTAGAGGCGAATCTATGGTATGGAATTTTGGATTAGAATAGATTTTTTCCCTCTAACTTGAGGCAATTCAAGAAAAAAATAACATTTATTATTCTTTCATTGTGGCTTGAGATTTTTAATATATCCCGAAAATCTTTATTTGATTAGAAACCCTATGAAAATTAACGTGCCCTAAATTGAAATTTATATCCGAAGCCCCAACTGAAAAATCAAATTCACTTTCACTATTCTCAGTGTAGAAAAGCCCTTTGAAAATGTGAGATGCCTGAGATCTTTTCTCGACAAGACCCTATTAATTGACTTTTCGAGACTCTCACCAGCTTCTGTGAATGATTTCTCTTGCAACGAAGGGAAACTAGTCATCAGCTCTTTACGCTCAGCATTTGTCAAAAAGTCTTTTACCATTACCCCCCTCATTCGAGCTTCATATTTCAAGAATAAGTTTTTAATTAAAATTCGTTTTTCTCAAATTTAATGTCGCTATTTACTAGGAAGTTTGGCAACCTATTTTCCGATTTCAACCTACGAATTATCTTATTTATCTCAGAAGTCTCTTATTAATGTCATTAAGAAAGACTGTGTGCTTCATATCTGGAGATAAATTAAGAAGGAATCGTTTGATATATATGGGGCTGCTATGTAATTTGAATTATTGAAGCAATTAATAATTTTATTACCTAATAGATTTAATTTAGATTTTAAAATGTTATTATAGTTTTTATTTATTTTATTACAGAATTCCAATTAGGGAATTCTATTATTATTACTAATTTTATTATTGGAAAAGCCAAAATCGTGGCAGCTTTATTTATTTTAAAATTATAATTAGGGTCAGTATGAACTACAGCTGAAAAAGACTTTTTAGTTTTATTATTGGAAGGATTTTTAAATTCATTATTTAAATTATTTGGCGTGGTAACGGCATATGATCCATTCACACCTGTATTATTATTAGAAGAATTAAAATTATTTTTATTAATTAAATTATCATTAATTAATAAATTGTCTTTAGAATTAAAATTATCTTTATTAATTAAATTATCATTAATTATTAAATTATCATTAGAAATAAAATTATCTTTAAAATTAATTGAATTTAATAAAAAGTGTTTATTGAAATCATTAAAACTTTTAACAAAATCAGTAAACTTACATTGGAGCTCTAAAATCGAGCTATTCATGTCATTCAGCTGATCTTGCATTTGTTTTGTAATGAAATCATCTTCGAAAACAGCGAATCTTTTCTTCCTTTTCATTTGAAGTTCCAGATTCCAAGAAGGCGATCCTTTCTTTCAATTCATTTATTGAAATTTTCACAGAAGAAAGTGAAATTTCTGATTTTGAAGATGGATAATTTGCCAATATATCCAGTAGCAAATTATCAAAAGAATCTTCAGAAAGCATTTCGAATTTTTCTTCATTCAGTCTTCTAATAACAAATTTAAAAAGGAAGAAATCTTACCATTTTTAACAAATTTGTTAAATTCATTGCATAACGTTGATTCTGATCCCATTGAATTATGTAATATCCGTGTGTATTTTCCTAAAAAGTTAATTACGTAATCTTCTCTGTATCGTTCCAATTTAATATATGTGAAGCCGAAGCAACACATTAGATATAGTTTCTATGTTTTATAAATGGAGAGAATGTTTGAAGATTGGGTTTCAAGTGATTTGCATTGATAAAGTGGTTTTTGAAGTCGAATGAGAAGTTTTCCATGAGATTTTGTGTGGTCATGTTATGAATGAGATTTTTTGAAATTGGATTTTTGAGAGAGACATAAGGAAAGTTGATCAATTCACCGAGTGCTTAGTGTTTAAATTTATTTTACTAATCAATTTGACAGTAGTTTAAGCAAGAATAATAATGATGTTGATAAAATTGATTTATAGGTTCTGTGGAAATCAACAGCGAATGGAGAAAAAAGGTGGAAAAGGGTCGAGAAAAAGTGGAAAAAAGGCGATTTTCAGTGCATTTAAAAGGCGTGAGAATTCTGCATTGAATGACATGTCATTTGTCTAATTTGAACTGTATCTGACAATTTGATATAAGTTTGTTTTGAGTTGTGCATCCTTTTGACAACACAATCAAGCCCGGCTAGCTCAGTCGGTAGAGCATGAGACTCTTAATCTCAGGGTCGTGGTTCGAGCCCACGTTGGGCGATATTTTTTTTGATTTTGGTTTTATTTCAAAAATTAATTTTAGCTAGTGCCTATTTTAGATTTTTATTTTAGAAATAGAATTTGGACAACAAATATGAGATTTTGAATTCAGAAATAAAGA
>CAUHTR010000422.1:0-136368 GCA_959609185.1 Schmidtea polychroa | reverse complement strand
AAAAAAAGTCAAAAAAACCCTGTTGAATTGTGAATATTTTAACAGTTATTTCAAATTTAAATGTTAATCAGTCAATTAAGTGCGAAATTTATTTGTTTACAATCATATTTATATTTCTTACTAGAAATATTGACTATCTAAAATACGTAAGCAGCTTAATTTTGTTTATTTTTCATTCACTAATTTTTCTAAATTTAAAATTTTTTACATTAAATTTATTTCAAATAAATAAGTTTCATATTTTGTGCCCTTACAGAAGCAACCAGATTTGAGTTAGTGACCCAATTAGATTTTTTTTGTACTCTTATGTTTAGCCATAATCTAAATTTGTGAGAGTGGTACAAAAACATAATAATCACTTTTGTCACTTTGCGAACATTTTCTAAATTTCATGTGTCCGCGAAAGGGTTAACGAAGCTGATAGAAAGATAAGGAGCACAAAGTTATCACTAAAGAGACTAAATTAAACTCGCCTAAATCTGAATGTAACCTAAAAATCATGATATTTTGGTTGAAGATATTAACCCTAAGTTCAGGAAATATACTTTTTGTATGACGTGTCTTAAAGAATATCATATTCTTTTTTTTTCTAATTTCAGTCAAAACCTTTAAAGAAAAATGCAATTAAAAGTAAAACACTTGGTACATTTAAAAATACACAATTCAAAAATAAGCCATTTTCAGAAAATATGTGATCAACATTAATTATAACAAAATATAGAAATATAAGCCCAAAATATTAAATATAAAAATAAAAGTCAACAAAAAAATTTTCTAAAACGAAAAAACATAAAAATTCAATAATAAAAAATAAATAAATGAAAAATGTAACAAAAATTCTGGAAAAATATATAATATCAATTTAATTGAAATATATTTAAAAAGACAACAACCAGTGAAAGGGAATAAATCTTAATCAAAAAGATGAAATAAGAAATACTAAAAGGAAAAACAATTACTTTACAAAATCTGATATCTTTTAACTCACAAGGTTAAAAAACACTCAAATACATTAATTAAAAGAAAAATTCTTTTACACTATCCTTCAAAATATGGTCTCATATAAGTCGGAATAAAATAGTTTAAAACATTTTATTGAGAAGATTTTAAAATTTCAATATTGAAACAATTTGATATATAAATTCTAAAAATAAACGACAAGACAAGGACGATGAGAAAAATTTAATAATTTAAATAAAATTAACTTATTTTCAAAATATTTCACAATTAAAGTTATGTCAAATTTAAAAATTAATTAAATAACTTACATCAATAGCTAGAATTATTTCCTTGCTATTGATAATATATTTTCACACTTCTGATGTCGAAAGACTGGCTAAATATATTTAAAATTTTTAACTATGCTTTTGATTTATTATTAATAATAATAATAATAATAATAATAATAATAATAATAATAATAATAATAATAATAATAATAATAATAATAATAATAATAATAATAACATACAATAAATATGACCTAAATCTTTACAATAATTATCATAAATGAATGAAATATGTCGATGGTGTAATAACAAACATCAAATATAAATTCCATTGCCGAAAGGATTCTTGGTTTCCATAAAAGTGATAACACTAAGATTTATGTTATATTATAATTGTAATAATTATCCATGATCAATTGAAAGATTTATTATTATTATTATTATTATTATTATTATTATTATTATTATTATTATTATTATTATTATTATTATTACTAAAATGATATTTCAAATAAAAACAAAAATTATGGCCAAAAATTCTAAACAAATACATATCTATAATTACTTTTTCACCAACTGATCACATGGACTTATATGTTTTCAGTTTCTGATAAATATCAAATAAAATGACAATTTAAATTCGTTATCTATCTAAAATTTTCAAAATTATCTCAAACAAAATTAGAAAATATGACATGACCAAAATAAGGTCTACCACATATCTTATAAAATTATGATTTTATTTAATACTGAACTAATAAAAAACAGAATTCAAAATTATATTAAACTGATATCACTGAAATTAAAATTCAATGCATAAATTAAATTTTTTTTCACATTTAATTATGTATATTTTGCATTTTTCAAGCTACAATCCAAAATTGCATAGGAATTAAAATGAAAATAAAAGCTGTTAATCCAAACGGACTTCATGCCGATAACCACAAATTCTAGATAACTATATTAATGAAAGTGGCCCTCATTCTCTTCATTGTCTAGCATGATAAATTACAAATAAAAAGTTTACAGTTGATCAGAACAGTTATGAAGACGCTCACTATATATCACTACTTGTAGGAGATTTTATGATAAATCTCAAACGAGTACAAGTATTTCAGTTTCACTTGAATATCATAAAAAGATATAAGATTAATATAAGATTAATTAACTCATTTATAAAAAACTTTAATAATGTGAAAATGGCAAAAGATTGAAGTCACTCAGTGCATAATGTAATATACATACTTAGCAAATATTTGAATTGCACTGAAAATTAAAGATGTCAAACAATAAGGTTAAGAAAGAATCTTAGTTCTTCAGATAAAATAAAAATTCCACAATTTATATTCTTTTGAATACTATGTAACTACGGTAACAATATTTGTTGTTGTCAATGAGATGCAATAGAAAAATTCACAGAAAATCACAGAAAAAAATTTCATATTCTAAAACTCAGTATAAATGAGTTTTTCGGTTTTTTGTAGAAAGATAAATCTCATAATTATAAGATATTCATTTAAGATTTGGTTGACTTAATAATCTATATGAGAATAAAAACCAAATTCAAGAATTTATAAAGCAATAGTTCAGAGTCGAGCGAAGGATATTCTTTGAGAGAAATTCAGTGTACTACTGAAGAAATTTAGTGTCACGGAAAATTTATGATATTTTAATAATTAAAAAATATTCTCGAAAATTTTAAGATTTTCACCGACTAAAAGAAAATGAAACCGATAACACAAACATGAAAAACAAAAATAAGTCACCAAAATTCTTAAATTCTTAAATTCAAAACGAAAAGGTACAATAAATATTTAAACAAAAAAAAACCAAAGCGTCAACTCGAAAGTAGACATCAATACTTTAAAGGTAAAGCAAAGAAGAACAAAAGAACATACTAAAGCTGTTGAAAAATAAAGTCATTCCGTTGTCATCAAAAATAGTTGTACAAAGATTACAAGATGCATCGTGATATACCAGGGGTGGGCACGCATGAGGTCCTAGAGAGCCACATGGCTCATCAAAGAGCCGCACTTGCCCACCCCTGGTATATAGTGTAGTGAGACATGTATTATTTAAATATTGCTTATAAAAAGAATCAAACAAGGTAGAATGTAATAAGGAAATATTAAATTTTGATTCTAAATACCGCCATCGAATGACACTATAAATTTTAATTCTGTTTACACCTATTTTGTGACACAGGTAAAAATGAACTAACCATGAAAATACAATTGCAACAAAAATTTTTTTTTAAAAATTCAGTTGAAAAAATTTCAAAATAAAAAAATCGAATTCAATTTTCAAATTCAATTATCAAAAATTCAATTATCAAAGAGCCGCAGTTAAGGTTTAAAGAAATATGATTCTCAAGATAAAACTTCCAGATTATTATGATTTAAGTAGACAAAATTTTGTTGTGGAATTTGTTTATGCATAAATGCAAGTAATTTAGAACAATAAATTAACACAAAAATTTTATATTAATATTTGACTTTTTGCTGATCACTTTAATAAAATGATTTTTCTTATGAAGACTTTTTAATCGGCCTTGAATCTTTATTAAATATATTGGTATTGTTTTTTATAGGCCGAAAATTACTACTTTTAGCATAAGTAATTGATTCCAAAGAAATGAAAAGTAATTCATGAAACATATTTCGATATGTAATTAAAAGAAAGTGAAACATTGCCAACATTTTTCATTGCAAATAACTATTCAAATTGGTATTTTACATAATTGCGTTACCCAATACTTTTGTAAAAGAAAATCAGATATTTGACATTTATTAATTTGTGTGAATTCAAATCGTCTAGTCACGTTGAAATTCATAGGCTTTATAGATTAAAAATATTATTTCGTCTATAATTTTGGTGCAGAAAACTTAAATAAAAGTTAATAAAAATTAGTATTTTGATGTTCTTTTTTTAGTATCACTGATGAGAAATATGTTTGACAGTTGAATATCTATTGCAGTATTGTGCAAACTCCATCACATCCTATATAATACTAGCATAACATTTTATGCTCAAATTTTCAAGAGATGTTTCATTATTTCAGATATAAAAAAAGCTTTATTTTTAATTATTAATGTGAAACATGAAACGTCTTGAGCACCATCACGTTCATTTGCGGTTCGATTTTCGACAGACAAGCACGCATTTTTTCATCAACTATTTGCAATCTTTAATGTTTCCTTTATTTTATTTCAGTAAGTGTTAAAAATTCCTACCGGAAAAAATCAGAACTTCCAAAAAGCAATTCTATTGCTTTAAGCTCAATTATGGGCATTCAGTGTTTCCAAAATTAGGGAAGTTCTTGTTCATTATAGACTCTTGTATACTAGGTCGATAAGGTTGTCATCTTCTGTCATCTTGTGCTTCTTATAAACTCAGATTAATATAAATAGGCTTATAGATAGGATCAATTAAAAAAGAAAGTTCATGTTCCGGAAAACTTACATTTAGTATATTAATGAGACTAACGTATTTTAGCGTGTATAACCCGCGGTTTTACAATTTTTTTTTGATTTTTTAGTTGTTTTAAAGGGCAAAATGTGGGTAAAATTAAGCGCGGAAAAAAGTGGTTTTAATAGTTTTTTTATTTAACAATTAAATTGTTATTTAAACTCATTGTTTTTTATCAAAATTAAAATTTATCATATTTCTTCCATTTCAGAATTATCACTACTTGAAAATCCACTGAAGTTTGCATTACTGGATTTACATTACTTTTACAGAAGAAAATTACATTTTTTTCAATTGATTCACTCTCAATTGTTAAATTTTCTGAACTATTTATTTCGATTATTTCTGTTTTTTAAAATGGATTAATGATAGTTTGTGATTTAACAGGTTTCCATGCTGTTTCTACCCATTGACAAACATTTAAAATCCTTTTCTAAATATACTTTATTTAGTCTTGGCAATTATTTATTATTATAATATTAAGTAGTTTCATAATTCAAAATCCATAATTTTTAATAAAAAAGAAAAACGTTACATAAGAACACGTTTCAGTGTATAAAAGTATTTTTTTTCAAAATAATACAAAATTAAAATTAAAAAATTCATTTAAAAATACGGCGAAAAGTGAGTGCGGTTATAAGCGCTAAAATACGGTAATTGTAAAGCCAATCCAATCATGTTATGAAAATCAAAGAGCAATAGAAGTATTTTACAGTTTATAAGGACCCATTTAGCCATGAGAAAAAAAGAAAAACTTCAAATAATTATGACCTTTAGTGGATATAACAATATTATTAATTAACCCTTAATTTCGTAATTAATTTAATTTTTTTCACAAAAATATTTTTATCAAACTAAAACTATATAGAAACTGGAAAGAACAAAAAAAATATTAAAAGTTCCGATGAAGTATTCACAAAAAAACGGTGTAGTAAAAATGCAACATCATAAAATTGAAGTTCTAACGATTTTTTATGAAGCTTTATATAGAATGTTGGTATGTAGCAAATTTGATACACAATGAAATAAAGGGTTAAAGTATTTTAAACTTGAAAACTTCGAATATTAAAATCTTTATTGTTTATGGATGTTATCAACACTCAAATTATTACATAATAAAGTTTGTCATTTTCACAATTTATAGAAAATGCTTTATTTTTAAATAATAGATAAGAATTTATTAATAATTTTCCAAAAAGAACTTTCTGGCTCAATTTTTTCTAAATGTTAGATGTCGTACATTTATGGAGTTTTGTTCCACAAATTTTTGATATTAAATTTGTAAAATTCATCTTTTTTCATTCCTGATTTACAGAGCTTGAATAAAATATTTTGTCAAAACTCATAAAATTTTGTCTATCATTACAATCGTGCCTGAGTCACATTAATTTTCATTACTAGAGATATATTGTTAAGTAACCGAATCTTCTGAATAAGTTTCGATATATATTTTTAGACCATCTTTTCAATGAAACATTAAGCAACGAAATTATATAGCAAATGTTGTGGATTACCAAAACCAAAGAAAATATTTTTAATCTCCGGGTCAATGCTACTGTTGTGACGAAAATAACCCTTCGTTTTAAAAGTTCATTAAATTAAATATTAATGTTACATCACGAAACTTTATTGTAGCTAATTGAAACGATATTAAATTTAAATTGAGTGGGTTATATCGCAAATAAAAAATTATTTCGTTTCACAAACTTGATGCACTGAATCACACTTGACAACCAAAATAACGAATCACCAGACATTGGGTGCTGCACAGAAGCTCCACCTAAAAAGTGTGAGTTTCACATAAATGAACTGAATTGTGCCTCTAGAGCCGCGGTTCTCAAAGTGGGGTCCGCGGTCCCCTAGGAGACCGCGACGAACAAACGCATATTAATTTTTTTAAATCATTTAAAAAAAAACATCAAAAAATAATTTAATCATTTCTGTTATTAAAAATCAATTCAACATTAGCCCCCTTACGGGGTAAAACTGCGTTTTGTGTCTCCAATATTTTGCGTGCATGTTGAGGTTGTATGCTAATTTGTGACGTCATTGTTTTAAATTGTAACGTTGTCACCTCGACTCGGTCCAACCTCGAGGGTTTATATAGCAGGCCTGTCTGCTTATTCTTTGCCTTTAATTGTATTTTCTCCGAGTGAACGACGCATCACATTTAGTATTTTATTTTCTTGTAAACAGTTTGTGGTATAATAAACATTAACTTTTGCTGTATAATTTTATAAATTTATTTTATTTTATCGATTTTTTTAGATATAAGATGCCCACCAAAAAGAAAATGAGATATGACATTTCACAAGCTAAGTTACGTTTGCCTGTCAAACGACACTGTTCGGAGGCGAATAGCAGAAATGTCCGAAAACATTCTGTCGCAAGTGGTGTCAAAAATTCAAAACTCAACGTTCTCCTTCTTTGCAATCCAACTTGATGAAACGATGGATGTCGCCAACTTAGCACAACTTTGCGTCTACGTACTATATACGTATGATAAACACCTGGAAGATGAATTTTTGTTCTGTGAAACTCTCAATACCAGAACAACTGCAAAAGAAATCTTTGACAAAGTGGATAGATTCTTTGAAGCGCATGATATCAAATGGGAAAATGTCTTTGGCGTGTGTACTGACGGTGCTCCAGCAATGCTTGGTTGTCGTTCTGGGTTTCAAACTTTGGTTAAACAAAAATCCCCAAACATGATTGGTACACACTGCACTATTCATCGCTAAGCTTTAATGGTAAAAACCATGCCTGACGAGTTGAAAAATGTTCTCAATCATGTGATTACAGCAGTAAATTTCATAAAATCAAATGCACTTAACTCTCGTTTGTTTTCCGAGTTATGCAAAGAAAGTGATTCCGAAATTGAAAAACTCTTGTTGCACTCACACGTGAGGTGGCTTTCCAAGGGGAAAGTTTTAAAGAGGGTTTTTATACTCCATAAAGAAATTCAGCAATTTTTGAAAGATACCAAACCAGACATGCACACAAAATTCTCCGATGTCCGTTTTCTTATTTCCTTGTCATTTTTGGTAGACATATTTGAATCCGTGAATTATATCAATCTGGCGCTGCAAGGAAAAGATATCACAGTGCTACATTGTCATGAAAAATTGACGGCTTTCAAAATGAAGCTCGAACTATGGATTACAAAGTTAGAGAATAAGAATTTTGCTCCATTTCCGCAGCTGAATACATATATTGATGAAAATGAGCTTGAAGTCGATGCCGATATTCTTGAAATGATAAAACAGCATGTATTCGTTCTTAGCAAAGAAATGTCTCACTATTTTCCTGATCTGCGAGAATTTGAAAAGCACCATCGGTTTATCACTAACCCATTTGAAGTATCCATTAGTGACCTGCCCTCGGACGACAATTTAGTTCAGGAACAATTTATTGATTTAATAAACGATGAGGGTGCAAAACATGTTTTCCGTGGAACTTGCTGTAGTGACATTTGGATTGAAATGGCACTGTCCTATCCTGATGTTGCAAAGATGGCTCTAAAAGTCCTCATTCCATTTGCAACCACCTATGAGTGTGAGTCGGCTTTTTCTACACTACTTACAATTAAAACAAAAGCAAGAAATAGATTATGCGCGACAAATGATATGCGAGTTGCACTGGCCAAGACAAAGCCAAACCTAGAAGCTCTAGTTCTGGAAAAACGCCTGCATCCGTCGCATTAAAATTGTTATTTAACTTTTACGATGTAATATTTTCTCAATATATATGTTTTATTTGCTATACCTTTTTTATTTTTTATTATTAGGGGTCCGCAAGCTATCTAACAATTTTTAAAGGGACCGCCTCGCAGAAAATTTCAAAGAATTTGAGAACCGCTGCTCTAGAGCGAAGTGAATTCAGATGGTCTTCTATTTTTAGTGTGACTACTGAGCAGACCGTTGGTTTCAATCAAATCGTATGGTGGCAACATCGCTTGAACAACAAACAATCCATATAGAGTACAAACGTATATTTGAGCTTTCATTATTTATAATGGAATATTTTTAAAAAATAAAGAAGTATCGAGAATCCATTCGACTAATTACTAGAAATTAAATGCTAATATTAAAAAATTATTCGCGGGCTGTATATTGGCCATGGATGGTATAGAAGAAAGATTAATATCCATTTCAAATTCAATGTCAAGGAAAAAAATAAATTTAGAGAAAGCTACTATAAAATTGAGTCAATTTGAAAGTGAAAATGGGTGTGTGGGTTTAAGTTGAAATTTACCAAAACAAAAAGCAGAAATAATCCGATTCATAATATAGGATAAAGCAAAGAAGATTTGAGTAGCTGAAAAGGTAGACAAAATCTTAAGGAAGTTAAGTCATGTAATAAAATATTTCAATGTTTTCATATAGTACTATTTTAAATTGATGAAGTAAAACATAGTTATTAATACAATTATAATATTGGGGAAATAAAGTTTAATATAAAATGTTTAAAAATAAAATTAAAATAAAATAACTTATTACCAACTAATAATTAATAGTATATTTTCCACCATTTTCCACCATTTAATTAAACAGTCACCTCCTTTAAAAAAAATCTATTTCCATGATTTCGAAAGCAGCTAATGATTTTCTGATAACGTCTAAACTTACCATTTCCTCAGCAAATGTAATTCACATACAAATGATAATAAAAAGGGGTTAGGAACATATTTTTCAACGAAAATAGTTTGAATTTTATAATTGTAACTGATAAGAGCCATAAAAAACTCGAAACTAGTCTATCATTAGAAATTACATAGGATATCACAACACACTTTATTTTAATTTAACCAGGTTAGACACTTGACAGGCCATTTGATTCAACAATATAATATAATTATCAGGTGAACCTTTCAAATGAACTCAGACTAGAAATCTAAATTATGAATAATAAATAAAATCGCAGAATGTTTGGATTTTTCCACCATATACAAGCACAAAACTTACAAACACCAAACTATACTTTTCTGAAGAGAAATATCTATTTTCAATTCCAATAAATAATAAAAATATGAAACTAAAATTCAAAATAGAAACCACAAAATAAATGACTAAAATAACGATAATATTAATATAACAAGCAATTTTAATATTGTAATAATTGAGTCTTATAAAAACATTAAAAGACAATAGGAAAACTCACAATGAAGGTATTTGGATAGACAAATTCGAGTAATTAATCAAATAAAAGTAATTAGGATTTCAACACAATTAATCAATAAACCTACTTTTCTGAGATCCACTTTCTATGGAATGTTGTTCGAGTGGATTGGATTTTGGAGATGCTAAAGCTCGGGACAAATTGGACAAATTCTTACCTGGAATATCATAAAGACTAGCAACAACCTTTTTCGATGAAGGTTTCTCTGGATTAGTGTCGATAATTTTTTCTGTTTTCAAAATTTCTTGATCGATTTTATGAATTTTTTCATTGATTTCTAATAAACTTTCGCGACATTGTTGTTGAATATCTTTCAATTCCGAAATATCTTTTGTACACCCATCATAAATTTGTCCAGTGACCATTTTCAGTTTTAAAATTGGATTGTTTTCGTTTCTAAAAGAAAATAAAAATTTATTGAAGATAGAGAAAACCAAATTCTTTAACTAAAAAGTCGTGGTTAGAATACAAACATTTAGGGTTATTTAATTAGGGTTAGGGTTAGGGTTAGGTTAGGTTAATTATTTACTACCATTGGATGTCATTACAAATTTTAAATGTGTTTACAGAAATTTGATGACACAGGGGCGATATAAGTTTCTAACAAGTCTAGTTTGTAAGATATCAAATGCATTTACAGAAATGCCTCGCCACTTTTCGCTTCGACTTTCATGGCTTCACTCTATCTCAATATTGACGGCAATATACCATCGCGACCTGTCTCAAGAACATTTAGGCCGCGTTAAATGATACGAAGGCGGAGACAGTGAAGTCCAGCTGGAAGATCTTGTAACCTGAAATTGTCCAAGTCTACTGAGGATTAACCCCAGTGGGTATAAGCAAATCTGCAGTGGACAAGGCAGTTAGACTAGCCTGACTGCTGGTAGAAGGTACCGCGGATATGACTCGAAGTGACGTGGATGAATAGAGACGTGTTCGAATCTGTAACTGATGATCTACTGGAGATGATTAAATCTGCGAATGACGAGTAGAAGGAAGAGAAGTAAGAGATTCCTGGATGTCAGGAGGAGGAAGTTGAGCGTATCTCGCAAGTCGTGAGAACTATTAAGGAAGTACAGGACATGATTGGCAAATGGGACCCACAAATGATGCATGTATTGCGGTTTCAGAATGCTGTTGATATTGCAATAGAACTCTATAAAAGTCTCGTCACGTATATAAAATGAAAACCAGCGCCAGCCAAAGAAATTTTTTTATTGAGATTTCAAATAACAAAAAGATACAATACTGATGAAAGTAACACTTGATGATATAGATTCACCTTTCGTATTCCATTGCTAGAAACTGTAGATATCAAATTAGTAGATGTATTAGAGTACTACTAGAAAAAATCATTTAAAATAATTTTTAAGTAATAATAATCTAATAAACTTCATGTAGAATTTTTAAATCAAATTTTATCTCAAAACATTGGTATATTTACACGACCAGGTATTGCGCGACGGGTATAACACTAGTTATAATATATTTATATTTGTTAATGTCGAGCCTGTTTCCTTTTGCCATTTTATAATTGAACTTTAAGGATATTTTGAATCTATATAATAAAAAAAATTATTTACAACTTTTGATTAATCTAATATATAAAGATGAAAGTTTGTTTGTTTGTTACCCATAGAATTTACCACCGTTGGACCTAAGGTACTGAAATTTTGCATGCGACCCTCATTTGACTCAGGACAGGTCATAGGCTATGTTTTCTTGCACCAGAAGGAAAAAAACAAGAAATATACTCTATCGACAAGCTTTATCATAAGAGATACATAAATTACATATACTTTTTTTAATTAAATTTTTATGTATTTATTAAATTATTTTTTTAAAATGAATGAATTGAAATAAATTTCATTATTTTGAATCGTTTTACTATTTTTTAAATCATGCAACGCCGGGTACCCCAGCTAGAAGAAAATATTTAGTGATAACAAAAGGTCGATGTAGCTAATATTGCAATTATTAACATTTATTCTTTTTTCAATATTTCTTTATATTTTAATTGCTTTCTCTTTTATCACAAATCATAATTTAAAAAGAAACAAACAAAGAAATGCTCCTCAAGCTGTCTTTCATAATACTGATTGAGAAGCCCGACATAGCAAATAAAGCAGCTGAATTTAAATTGTCAAAAATATTAAACATGTAATCAACAATTCTTTAACATGTCACAATAGAGAGCGATATTTTAAAGGTTTTATGTATAAAACACAAAACATCACTTTCTTGCAAGATGTATTCAAGATAAATCCCACGACATTTATAGACCATGAAAAAGATTTTCTGCAGTAGAACTTGTTAAATTAAACTAAGGATCATCTCTGCTTTAAATTTTATTATAAAATTTCTTTTAATATTCATTTTTTATTTTTCATATTTACAATATACAATTTGAAGTTGTATTTTAGAATTATTATACATCACATGATCCCAGAGTTAGGAAATCTGAAAAATATAAGATACCCTACCAGCAATACAAATAACAAAAATTATGTATTATAAAATCAGAAAATATAAATATTATAATAATAACTTCAGAATAGCTATTTTGAATATGTGTTATTAAAATCAATGGTTACTTTTTAAATATTATTAAAAATAACATGTACCCTTTTCTTTTCTCACATTCCTCATCAATGTCAACTTCCTTAAAACCGACATCAATTTTACTTTCTTCATATGCTTCTCGGGAAAGTTCAGTCAAAGTTTTACTACAGCTATTGGAAAAATTTTCGATATTCTCACAGTTATCCTTAGATACAAACTTCACCTTTTCTAGTATCTCTTTCACTAGAGGTCTGGCATCTACAAAAATCAAACAATAATAATAACAATGATTATTGATATAATTTTCAGAATTGGTAAACCATCACAATAGTTGATCTGGGTTTCAAAGTGCTTTAAGCTAAATAAAAATCAACACATAGGAACACAGTTTTCAGTAAAAATTCTTTATATGTGAAATCTCGCGCTTTCAAATCACTTTAAAATTCAATTTTATTTTTAAATTCAAAAAGCCATTAAAATTTCAAGTTTTAGCACTGTAAACACAACTTTGATGTGTTTGTGTGTGTGTGACACCAAAACTTAATAAAACATATTATTATCCACAATGAATCTATTCGCCAATTTCAGTCCTGTAATGACTGGAAGCGGGTTAATTAGCCCCCACAAGATTTGCGTGCCTCACACATTCAATGCCGTCGAAGTCAATATAAAGGATTTAATAAATTAATAAAATTAGTTTATTAAAAACTAAAGAAATTTAATAACAATTTAAATTTGCATTACATTTAGACCATCGAAAAATGATTTTATTCTTTGCCTTTTCAGATAAAAATATGAGAGTTTCGTTTATAAACTACCAACAAATACTACAGAAATCCATGCATAAATAATTAATTAAACAAGTGTCATTTGATATTCTACACAGGTGCTAATCCAAAAAAAAATTATAATAATCAATTCAAAATTCAAAATTTTTTCCTTGCTTCTTCTCAAAACAATTGTAGGGAATCAAATTTTTTAAATTTACAAAACCCCAAAGTAATAACAATTTTTTCCAAGAAATTATAAAATAAATTTTGACTGAGGTAACAAAACCGATACTTGGGGAAACTTGATAAAAATATAAGACAGAAAAACCGAGCTTTGGAATTTAGTCTTCGCCTAATCCATTTAGTTGCTAGCATAGAACAACTATCGTTAACACAGAAAAGTTAATTAAATAATTTGATGAGCTAAAAATTATTATTACAGAAGTAACTAAATTTGTTCAGCCAAATAATGAGCTTTGGAAGAGAAGTTTCATAACAAGTCACTGTGACAAATATGGCAAATGGACAAGCAAAAAAATAAAGAATATAGAACAAGTGGTAAATGAATTCTGAAATGAATTCGCGAAGCTTGTGTAAAATTTCCAAAAGAATGAAATATGTAATGAAACAATTCTAAATATCTAATTTTAAAAAATCACTAACGATAAAACAGATGATTTTGGAAATGTTTAAAAGAATTTAACTGACAATTCTAGTTCGAGTGCGGTTGTTATATAAAAACAGTCTAAGAAGAATATTTTTACTGCGCTTCCTACACTAATGAATCGTCTTCTCGTGTGTTAATCTTTTGCACTCCGTTTGCGACTATATGTCGACATAATAGATTCCTTTGGAACTCAGTTGGTGACTATATGTCGCAACTATTTATAAGCTATAGAACTTATAAATAGTCATCGATTGTTGTTATTTTTGTTTAACCCTTTAATGGACAATGACGTGTATACACGTCATACTACTGCGTTCTGTTGGGACATGCCGTGTATACACGTCAAAAATTATTTTGCTAATAAAATCATGACGGCTATACACGCCACGAAATATATGAGTTGTCATGGGTGTCATGACGGCAATACACGTCAAAATGTGCATCATCATTTTACGATTAAATTATTATAATTACTGCATTTCTTTATTTTGCTGTTTTCAGAATTTCATTATCTTTAAAAATGTAAAAGATATGGCAAGTGACGTTCTGGGAACTGCAACTAAAAAAGTGCGTCCGCGAAAGGGTTAAATAAATTAATTTACTAATATATCTAGTGTTTTTAATGCACATTTGCATGACACCTTTTTTTATTTTTATTTTATAACTAATTTTGTCTTAAGTCTACCATTTTGCTTGAAATTGCAAAATGTATGCTGAAGTTACAGGTATGTCATAAAAAAATGCAAGCGTTGCAAAAGTTAACACGCATAAACTGAAACAATAAGTGTCACGAACCTTATAATGCTAGCAAGGTTTTTTATACATACCTAATTTTTAAAATTAACTTTACCCACATATTATAAATTGTTCTTGTTGGCAAATGTCGGTTCTGTGATGGTCATAGCAAATTTTAATAAAACATTTATTAGCCACGGGTTCCAAAGCATTGGTCCATAAAGTTTAGAGCGATATAGATCTTTTAAATTTAAATTTTCATAACCATATTATTAGATTTTTAATTATTAATAATTATTAAAATAAATAAATTTTTCATGTAATTTTTTCATCATAATTCATGTAAATAAAACAATAGAAAAATCAGAAACTAACCCATTACACCTGTAACATCATCTTTATTATCATTTAAATCCATTGGAAATGACAAATCTTCACTTGGAGTAAACTTTAAATCTTCATCGTCGATATCAGGAGGTACATTACATGCACTTTCCAAAGTTGGTGAAAATAGCCATTTATGATGTTTTATAAGAGCTTCAATTAACTGAAATAAAGACTCAATTGAAAGACTAATGTTTAATAAGATATATATATATATTAAGTGATATTTTATATTAGGAAACTAATGACAATATTTATTATAAAAATAACTATTATTTAATTTGTTAAAACCAAAATAAGCTGACATTTTAAATTAACTAAAAAGAATCAATGTCAGTTTTTTTGTTAAAAATAATAATTCATTTAATGGGATGATATTTAAATAACCAAAGTCAACTGACCTGTATTTTGTATTTGTAGTCATTAACCAGTATTTCATTGGTTTCTTGCGGAGGTTTCATAAGAGTAGGAGCAAATATTACAGCCAAATTTTTGGCATTCATTTTATTTGTTGCTTGTCTGCTCGCTACACGTGATAAATGCTCCATTAAATATCTCAATGTCTCTCTATGATAACGATATTCTGGATGATCTTGAGCAATATCCATAATACTGAGAAATCTTTGAATAGAAAGCAATCGACGTTCTCGATCTCCTTCATGCATTCTACAAGCACCGATGATATCAGAGTAGAGATCTAGTAAAAAATTGGTTTTAGTTCAACTAAAAGTAATTATATCATATTATATCGTATAATTATATTGTATAATGATATAAAGGTTCTTACAAATTTAATAATAAAATTTCCTTTATTGTTGTGAATGTAAATATATACTGTAAATTTTTAAGATAGAGAAACTAAATTGTAAATAACTGCGTAACTGAATAGAACTATACAATTACAGTAATTATCCATGATCTCATACAATTTCACTTAATTTTATTTTATTAACGCTTACTGTTTAGTATTAAAAATACAATCTAGCAATCAGGACCTTCAATAGAATCGTTTACATTTGTTTACCTTTCATCTGATTTTTTATATTTCATTTATTTTCCATATGACTATAGACCAACAATTTATTTTCACATGCAACATTAATTTTTGGCACTACCTTTATCAAGAGTTATTAACCATTCAATAAATAACACGATAAAGACAATGTAAAAAATTTCTATTATATCGCAAAGTAAATTCTTAATCTATGCTAGTGTTTGTGTTGTAGAATCCCGTCTCGAGAATTCTCGAGATTTATCATAGTAATTTGTTTCGCGAATCCTGAAGGAAATTTTTAGAATATGAGAAAAAAGAATTTTCTCCATTCGTTTCTACTATTTGCTGTCAATGAGAAGAAAAGTTTTCAATACCTCTTTTATACAAATCGTTTTCCTTACTATCGAAAACTCATCGTGATTAGTACCTTCAGTAACAACATTTTTTACAGAAAGGAAATGCTGCATCTACCTAAATAGGTGCTAGTCAGATGGCGACTGCAAAAATTTATTTTGATTTGTTTTTATTTCGCATAGTTTCTTAATAAATATTTTCTTTCTTGTGTTACAAGCATCGAAATGCTACTAAAACCAGTTTACATCAGACAGCGCACTAAAATTTCTCCATGAAAAAATACGAACAACACAAATCTTTAAATCTCAGAATTCTACCGAACTCAGTTAATTAAATGAATATGAAAACAATGATGCAGACTAAATCATAAATGTTGGAAGATAAGTAAATAAATTTAAAGACACAAAGCGTTTAATTGTATACTCGTACAATAATTCAAAACTTTTTAAATATATTTTAATTTAAATATATAAAACATTTTATTTTACGTTTCGAAAATTTTGTCTTGATTTATATTTTGCAAACTCGTCAATCTTTTCACAAATATTCCTTTAAATTTTAAATATATTCTGTGAAATACTTGATTTCAAATAATTTTTATTTTTGAATACGATCATCCACCACTTGCTACTGAAACTGTAAGACTCACAAATATTTTTTTAAACTTTGGGTTAAATTTTCAAATAACTTTTTTTATAAATGAAATATGTGAAAATTGTTTTGAAAAAATATCGTGCACAAATATAGAAAATGAATGTCAGTGCATGAGGCTGTATATCGTGTTGAGCTGACCTTGTCTTCAGATAACTATTATTTGACTTGGAACAGATACTTATACTAAATTAGTAATAATAAATTTCTATGCAATTATTATTAAGCAATTCAGTGGCCTTATGATAAATAGTTTTATTAATTTCTTATTAACATTTTTCTATGCTCCAATTCAACAGCCTTATGATGGCGAAGCAGAAAATTCAGGAACTGCAAGACATCGAAGTCATCCCCAACCAGCGAATAGCCCGGATATCCCCTTATGATTATCATTTGTTTCAGTCTTTTTCACACTTTTTACAAGAGAGACACTTTGGTTCAGAGGAAGAGGTCAAAACTGGAAGTCACCTGAGTGGTATCACCATGAAATTGAGAAATTGGAAGAAAGATGGCTTCAAGTCATTGAAAATGATGGACTGCATTGCGAGGAAAAATATGATCAGTGTTATAAAATTTTGAGTAAATGAAATATTCGCATAAAACATGAATAACTTTAGACTCAACATGGTATATATTATTTTATGTACACAAATTTGTTACATATTATTATTTAATATAAAAAATTAAAAGTTTTTGGTATGAAAAATGCAAAAACATTGATTGATGTACAGCTTTCTTAAATAACTTCATTTACTAGTTAATTTTTCAGGTACTAAAATTAATCCCAACGAGCCTTGAAAGTATTTGATTTCCTAGAGATTAAAGATATTGGTTTAAAATTAATTAAAAAAAGACCGAATGACTGACTAAGCACTATTTTTATTATTTCTGACAAATTGTCCTTTTCTGAATTGTTTTAAAAATAGTAATGTTAAAGCTAAGAAAAATAAACCGATACAATTTGCTGTAGAACGAATTCATAAAATTTAATAATTTTCCAAAATTATAAATAAAAGAATTATACCACTTAAATTATCCCTTTTTAAAATCCACTGCATTAATTTTAAACGAATATATTCGACACTATTCGTAACTAATAAAACCAATTGAATAAAATATGTTAATTATCGGAGCGGAACATTTCAGTCCCGCCGTTTCAGTCCCACCGATTCAGTCCTGGTCAAATCAGTCCGGACTGTTTCAGTACTGACCGTTTAAGTCCTATGAAACATTGTGACGAAAAGAAAACGAAATTTGCTGGAGTCATGGCCAATCGATTTCTGATCTTTGAATAACCTTCCTGTTTGCATCTGACCCATCGTTGCTAGATCGATGCCCTGGATGACATGGTTAATGATTTGTGCAGGTTGTTCCATTGTTTCCTCGGCTCGGCTCTTTATCGATGTTTTAACTTTAACCACCTCAACTCGAGCAGCATTGCTTCCGTGACTGTGACTCCCACTTCTATTGACTATAGCATCGTTAAGATCAGTGTGAATCCGGGCTTTGCATTGTCGGTTTGCGCTCATTTTGTGGAAGCTGAAAAAATGCCCTTCATCTGCCAACTTCTTACGTCCTCGTTGAGACTTCAAATCTTCAGTCATGACGGTTAGTTTAGTTAAAATTTAACGTTTTGCGAATTAATAAATTAATAAAAATATTAATAATTCCTAATATTTACTAATACTAATGTTTTTGTTTACATTTGTCTAAGTGTATTTTCGTTTTCTTTTCGTCACAATGTTTCATCCAAAATTAGGCCTTAGGACTTAAACGGTCAGTACTGAAACAGTCGGGACTGATTTGACCAGGACTGAATCGGTGGGACTGAATCGGCGGGACTGAAACGGCGGGACTGAATAGTCACGGACCGGTTAATTATATATGATTAATAGGGAAATATTTATAATTAATTATCAGCAAAATAATAAATTCAAAAAAACCGTAAAATTATAAAGACAAATTAAATTACCTTTGGGAAAAAGGCCATCAGATAAATTTCTAAAAAATGACTTAAGAACACCACTTATGGCATGAAGATCGTTCCATTTATCGGTTTGAACATCAATTTCGGAGACGGGCTATAATATGATGAAAATAAAAAATCCCATAAGTAATTTAATCTTTACTTTGCGTAGTTCTGCGCAAATATAATCAAGAGCAATTTTGTTTCCTGATACTCTATAAAGACCTACATGATTCATTCCGTAATTTTCGATTATTGATATACACAGTTCAACAGTCAAGGGAATTAACTGAAAATACAATAATTATACTAAATATCTATTTTATAACATTAATAGATTTATAAAATTGGAATAATAATAACACTGCTTTGGAACAAAATAAATTTGAGTACTGCACACTTACCTGATAGATGTTTAATCGACATTTTAGGTGTTCCCATGATATGAGATTCAATTTACTACTAATATAATTAAATTCAGGATGACTTATAGAATGTGAATCTTCTATATTAACTCTACTGGGTTTTCGCGGAGGTTTTACTACTTTAATGGAGGTTTATTTTACTGCTTTCAGAATATTTATCGATTGGCGAGTTGAGACCAACAGCTTCTACATTTCAGGTCTTAACAGTTCATTGTGTGAACTAGAGCATGACTGATTGGACTTTTCCCGATTTACGATGGTACCAAGTGTAAACACAGCGGATTGTTTTGGAATTTAAAATTTTTTATTTATTGCTTTGTTTTCTTGTGAGTGTTCAGGTTTCATACCGTCCTAATGACAGTCAGCCAGTCACTGATGACAAGTAAGTACAGATTACTAGCTTATGGGAGTACAAACGAAGAGTTTCAACAATAGAAAATGAACATTCAATTTTTTAAACATAAATAATCATATAAAAGTAATCAATAATCACAGGAGCAAATTAATATTTTTGTTTTAGGACTTTATACTTTGTTGTCAAGTCAGACTAATGCAAAATTCGGCGAGTATTCCGAATTCCTGAAGTTGAAAAATTGGCGCTGTCCTATTAATTGGTCCGATTGTGAGTGTTGTGATTTATCAGTCAAACTCTAGACATTATTTTGACATTATTGAACTCTTAATAAATTTATCATCGGAAATTTTCTTTCTTTCAATTTAGTTTTCGAAATTTAAGATCAGCTTCTCTAATACCGTGATTTTTTCCCGACGTTCATTGAAGGAAAAAATTGAGTAAGTAAAATTTTGGAAATCAAGTTTTTCTTCCGTTCAATTTGAGGTTTGTTTTTTACCTATTCCCAAAAATAGAAAACGAACAATTTTTATTGCTTTCTTGAATAAATAATTTTTTGAAATCATTTAGCAACAGAGAACCAATTCCAAAAATTTCGCTATTTGAATGTTTCGACGAAAGAATTATTGACATTTCTCATTGCTATGAAACTCTTTTTCGGATCACTGATTAGGTTATGCAATTTCTTTAATTCTGAATTTTCGATGCTATAATATTGTTAAATATTGAACTGAAATCTTTGAATTTTTGAAAATAGTTTAGTTTCATCAATAGATTTTGTTGAGAATTTATATTTGTCGGTTCTATTCTTGCTTATAATTCAATTATTTTCATTTAAGCATTAAGTAGCCTTAATAGAGTCAATAAACATTGCACTTATATAGAACAATTAACATAACATCACATAAATATTTTAAATAAAGTTTTTACACCTAGTTTTAAAAAACGGATTCAGTCTAACAATTAGAGAAATTCTTTTGATTAATTTTAATTTAGACTATTCTCATAATGATATTCCAAATATGAATTCAAAATTTTATTTAATTATAATTAATTAATTATATTTATTTCATACCTGAACATACCAAAAATAGAGAATAACATAATTTTCCAATATGATAAAAAAATTGACTATGATGTGTAATATCGAACTAACTCATAAAAATAAAGAAAAATTATTTTAAGTACTTGATTGGGGTTTGAGCTCAGTTTTGTATACAATAATGAGTACGTGTAAGTTTTATTATAAGTATTTAAAAACATGCATGTGTGACTAAATTAATTTCTTGATTATAAAAATATGAAAAATATAAGAACATAAATTTAGAAAGGAACAAATAAAAATTATTACAATAAAATTCTTTGGAAACTGCAACTGAGCGCCGAGGATCTGATTGTGTAGAATGTAGAGACAATGGTTAAAAAACCCAAACTATTTAGAAGAAACTTTTTTGCTGAAAATCCACATAGTAAGTTGAAGTAGAAAAATTATTTTTCACATAATTTTTTGAAGATGAAAAAAGATTTTTCCAACTCTTTAAAACTCTGAACTTAACACTATATTTCGAGTACTTAAAAGTGGAATATATTTTAATATCGACTTAAAAATCAATAAGTTTTTTGAAGATCAAACAACTTGTCGTATTTTTTACTTTAATTAAAGATATTTCGTTTTGAATCACAATTTGTACATTTTCCCATTAAAATCTTTAACCTTCACTTTTCATCAGTTCTCAATTTACAATTTCATTCAAATTTGTGTTAAATAAAAAAACAAAGCATAGTTGGAAAAAAGAAATTTTATTCACATAATTTTTAAAAATTTAAATCATAATTTTTCAAGTTAATTTATTAAAATTTGACATTAAATCTTTTAACAGTTTGTAATAATATAAAAGCTGAACATATTACAATTTACATACAAAAATTAATCATATAATTTATAACATTTCTACACTTTTTCGTCCCCGGACGATTCATCCACGGTCTGTTCATCTAATTTTATAATAGAAAAAAGAAATAAAAATAAATTAATTAAAAAATTTACTAACATATTTAAATCAAAGGAACTAAAAAAGAACTAAATAGATTTTAATAGTTGAACAAGTGTCAACTGTGCGACAAATGTGTAATTCCCCTAAGACAGGGATATTCGACTGGCGGCCCGCGGGCCAGATCAGGCCCGTCGAAATTTGAAAAAGGCCTTTTCAATATCTTGGAAAATTACACATATATAAAAATGTTTGGTGATATCTGCATAAAAACGCACAGGTACTTTTTTTTATGTATAATATTTGACCTTAAGACTTTGTAATCCGCTACAAAACTAACTACTTTTTAATTGATACGGCTCTCGATTGCCGTTATAAGAAAAATTTGGCCCTTCATAATATTTAGTTGAATACCCATGCCCTAAGATATATGGACACATTTGTTCTTCCGTATCCTGCAACATCACGCCTGACTCTGCCAACCAAGTCACGATATTTCTTGACACCAATTTCCTAGATTCCTGTAGCTCCTTGCATGAATGCTGTCTTCCTTTTTCTGGCGATCTTTCTCCAGCCCTTCGATCAGTAACCAGATTGAAGGATGAAGACACATGAATAATGATTGAATTTCGTGATACCAGCCTCCGCAATGTTTGTGGTTCGTACTCGTACTGATTCCATGTTGGGATTGGAAATGTCACTGAGCCATAATGGTGTCCACTGGAAAAGTTGTCCGTGGATGAATCATCCGGGGACGAAAGTCCTAGAACCCAGTTTATGACAGACCATGCCTTTTCCAACCTTTTTATACATCGATATTTTGTGTAATATTTCACAAAATATTGATCAGAAGTTATTTTTTATTGATTATTATAATCCATTAATCAATGATGATATTCAGAAGGAAAATAAACAAGTTTTAAAAACAAAAATGACAATAGAAAATCGATTTTCACAAACGAAATTCTGAAATTTTCATTCTCGAGAAGTAACAAGCGTCGCAAATAACGCTACAAAATATTGCAAATGAAATTTAACGAAGAGACTAAAATAGATTATTCTGACTTTTATCAAAGAATCGTTCTTAAATACTCACAAATGTAATGAACATTTATTAATGATTTGATGAGTGAAAAAATGAAAACCATTTTTTTGATCGCTTTTTATCATTTTAAAAAGGAAATCCGATTGACTGATAGAATTAATAAAAATATCACTAAAAATAACCGATAAATTGCAGATTGAATTTCTAAAATTTATCATTTTAATTCTGACAGCAAATAATCAAGATTATATGATTTAAAATGAAAAAAAATTAATTTCATTTTTAAAGATATTTGGCATTTAGCACATTGTCAACCGGTGTTACTAAAAATAATTTTATTTTAATTTTTATAAATCCTTTATATTAACTTCGCTGGCGTTGAATGTATTTTGCGAGGACTATTTAACACACTTCTAGTCATCCAATCGAACTGAAACTTAACAAATATACACACCAACACATCGAAATTGTGTTTACAGCGCTAAAATTTGAAATTTAAACGGTTTTTTAAATTTTGAAAAAAAATTATGAATTTGAAAATGATTTGAAACTGTGAGATATTTTGCATATAAAGAATTTATACTAAAATCTGTGTTTTTATTGGTTGATTTTTTTTCATAATTAACTATTAAAATGAATGAAGTTAAGCACTATATGAAAAAACGAGATAATAAAATATTTATCGAAAGTATTTTAAACTAACATATGAAGTTATACTCCGCTGCCATTTATGTAAAGGCAATGACGCCATGTGACCGTATTCAAAAGACTGGATTTGTTGTTTTGAATCGTTACTATTGCCTTGAAGTGTAAAACTGCCCCCATCTATACTACCATGCATATCTTCACTACATGAAGAAGATCCAACTAATTTGCCATGAATCGTTGGACGATTAAACCACTCCTCTTGTTGACGTTCAAATTCGCTTACATGACCTTTAATCACAAAGTATAACAACTAATTATATTAAAATTAAATTACTAGATGCAAATTTATATTTCAATTTTTTCACACGTGACATTGTTTGTTGTATCACATTTTTGTTTGTTTGAGGAAATGTTATTGGAATGACAGCTGTTGTAGTTGTATGTGATTGGAGATTTTCTTAACAAAAATACAAAATTAATCGAATTGGAAAATGTAAAGCGAAATTTTTATTATTACCATAAAATTAAAAACTAAATACCTCTTAGGAACATTTTACATTTTTCAAAAAATATTCTCAATACTCACTAAAATCTTTAATTAAAATTTTCTTTTCAACTCATTGATTGAAAAGAACAGTTATTATATTGTTTCGATGACCGAAAAAACATCAAAAAAAATGTGAAAACTAGTCAGACTATGAATTTGTAATAATCTCAAAATATCACTAATTTTTAATTTTGTTGGAATATTATATATTGCGTAGTTTTTCTTTTGTCATACTGAATTTATTTGGAATTTTAGCAAATTTTTGTAATATTCAATCTAATTATTAACCCGAAAGTATTGTTTGCTCTTGCTACCATTTTACGTCACTGTTTGTAACTTATTTGAACGTCACGGACAAATCAACATTCTGTAATATTTGATAACACAACATTGTTAACTGGAGATTTAAATTTCTACACCAGGGGTGGGGAACCTTTTTATTTCCATAGGCCACATTGAAATTTGTCGCCTTCAAATGAGACCGCAGTCAAAAAGTATTTCGTTTATATTTCGTTCTTTGTACTCGGCATGATGCTTGTACAGTACGGTATATATACAATTCAGTAGTTACAAGCATTTTTATTTGTAAATCCTCAAAATTCATGGTTTTTTATATAAATTAAGATTTATTTTGATAAGGCTCCGGAGGCCGCATGTTCCCCACCCCTGTTCTACACCACTAGATAATAATTTAAACATTTGATTTTTCGACTTTCGAAATAAAGTAAACTTCAATAAGATTATTCATATAATACTAAGTTATAAAATTCAAGTGCCATAACCTTAGAATTAATACAATATTTTAAAAACTTCAGTCGAACAATACAAAATTAACTTGGTTCTTATAAGTCAGTTCCCTTCATTTGAATTACCTTTCAAATTTTAATGTTGAACATGTAGTAACTGAATAAAAATTCTTTTAATTTAATTTAAAAATAATATTTTATTTAAAATATTCAAAATATTAAAATTTCAAGAATTTGCAACATTTTAATTCGAAATCAATATGTATGTGACCTTCAAAATCATATAATAGTTAGTAATTTATAATAAATACTTCCAATACTGTACTTTTATACGCCATGATACCTATTAATATAAAATATACTATACAATACCCATTAAGGAAATACTCCTGCCAAAATTAACAATTATATAAGTACGTAAAGGAGAAATTTTATATAATTTTAACCGATTTGTATGATTTAAAACCTATTTTATTATTTCTGTGTTTACAATCTATGTCTGCATAAATGGATTTTGTATGATTAAATTAAACAGACTGAACAAAAATGTGTTTAATTGATTATATATTGGGGGTTCTTAGAAGGTAATTTTAGAAAAATCTGACCGAATATTCTAATTTTCGTATTCTCAATTAATATATAAGCCTTCTTTTTATTTTATCACTCTTCAACTAACGATCCATAATGGGTTCAGGTTTTTTTAAATATTATGATTTGGTGATTAAATTAATATAATAATTTACGGGCCTACAACTTTAGTTTATCCATCTAGACTCCAAACGATATGGTGAATGGGAATATTCAATAGTGAACATAAAAACAACGAATTACTATATAGTAAAGCTCCTGCACAATTTAAATAAGAAAATTATTGGCAAAATCTCTCAATTTCTTTGAATACCACTAGATGTCACTTATTAGCAATACGATGAACAAACAAACAAAAAAGAAATTAATTTTGAATTTCATTATATAAAAGCAAATATTGTTTCATATTTTGTATATTGAATATTTAGAAGATTGAATTCAATTTTAATTTCTTTGATTCTCTTTATTTGTTTGAAGCGTCCTGTGGAAGCTGTAAAAACACTAACAATTGTAAAAAGTTCTAAGGCACATTGGAATCTTGGCCTATTCAACAAGGGAAAATTTTCAAGGTAATTTTTCGAGGATAAAGAAATCGAAGAAACAAATTATTCGTTTGAAAAACTTAAAGATCTTTAAAATTTTATTGGTGATTTTAAAGATTGTATTAATGCTGATTCCAAATATCCAGAAGTTAACACCTCCGAAACCTTTGCCATTCTTAGTATAGCGTTGCTATTTTACGATAATGAAAATGATAAAACCTAACAGGTATTGAAAAAGAAATAACCACTCAAAAAGGATATTTTGGACGATTTTCAAAGAAAATTATTAAACAATCAAAACAACCAAAAATTACCTCGTGTTTTAAAAAGTGACATGTAAATTTTGCTAACCCTTTGTTTATTGATTAAATAATCCAAGTTCATCGAATCCGGATAAAAATATACAGTCATAAGCAATTTGGATTAAACAAACTTGACTTTACACATTGTTTTGAAAACCCCCTTCACATGGAGAACAAAATTTCTAAAAATCATATTGATGCTAATTACACAATTGGAATCTTAACTTTATCATATACATAGTATATGACCTATTATCATTATTTTCTTTGTTAAAAAAAAACATTACAGCCGACCGACTGCAATCTCAGTCTCATTTCCAATTAATAAGGACAAATTTTAATATAGCAAGAAAACAGCCGATGAACTTAACAACGAAATAAATAGTCGCGAAGCAGAATAAACAATTTCTACTTCTACAGTAGAATGTGTACGACAAAGTTATTTTTAATACTGATAAATATTTGTCATTTCCAATTCCTGAAGATTGGTTCAACCAATGAAATAAAGACAAAATAAATTTCAAAAAAACTTTTTGCTTCCTTAATATAACATCAAAAATATAACAATAACATAAGAGTTCATGCAATTAATACTATGTATGAAAATAATATCGAAAGTGTAATATATATATATATATATATATATATATATATATATATATATATATATATATATATATATATATATATATATATATATATATATATATATATATATATATATATATATATATATATATATATATATATATATATATAATTTGTTCAAAAACTATTATTGGATTATCAGCAGATTCACTGTAGTCTGTTATTCACCTGTTATTATTGAAGCATAAGTTATTGGAATGTTTGTAATTCTTGTTGAATTATTCGAATTTAGAAATTATGTTGTCTTATCTTTAATTTAATGGGGGGAATAGATATAATCAATTAGTAATTGCTGTCGATGCAATGAAAAATGAAAGTAAATATTCATAATGACTTAACATCAACGATAATGGTGTCTTATGCTATCTAAATACTGGATGATTTAATCGTCCTCTTACTGTATTTGTATTTCAGATTATAAACTGAAATAATTAACGACATTATTTAAACAAATGTATTTCTGAAATATATTATATTCACGAAAATAAATGACATTTTTCAAATAACTACTTGGCAAGATTAAATAAATTTGACAGCATTATTCGATAGAAAACTCTTGATATCTAGATATCATTGAAATACTAATGTTATATTGTCGATTAAAAATAAAAGTTATGATAAATATTTCATTGAATATAATAAATCAGACTTTCAAAAACACAGATCTGGTAATTATATATATATAAATAAAAAAAACTTAATCTATTTATAAAAATTTTATCCATAAATATATCAATTATCAAAAACGTCAATTTTATTCATAATTTTCTTAGTTTTGGATTTTCGAAAGTTACATGTATCAAACTTACAAATATTTTGTTAAAAAAAGTAGATACTAAAATAGTTGAAATAATATTGATTTTATAATAATATAATTGTAATATCCTGGTCAGAAAAATTACTTTTTTTTCATAAAAAGAGAAGGAAACATTAATTAATCAAATTTACATTTAAATGTATACATGTATATAAAGTATATGTGATAGTAACAAGAAAACTTTTAATTGTGTTTCTAAAAATTAAGTAGCTTCTAATATTACATCCAAAACAAATTCATTTGAATTTATCGTATATATCAGGAGTGGCCAACCGGCGGCCCGCATGCTTTAATATTTTGAAAATATAATAACAAAATTTATTGTTTATTTCATATTTTTATCTATTTTAACCAATTAGTTTTGTATGCTACATTTTGAAAATTTGCCCGATTCATTATGCTTTATAATCAGGGCTATCAAGTATAAATAGTGCCAGTTTATCCTGTACCTAAGAAGCATAATTTATTTCACATGCACGCAAATGCTTTATTGTTTTTTTAGCGGTTGTCTCAGACCCCACTACGGGCTATTACTGCGCTTCTCCTGTTCCTTAGTTGGAATTAGCACAGAAGCATTAGTTAAAAATTTACGCCTTTCAAACCTGCGGCCCGCCGGATTATTCAAAAATATTGTAATGGCCCTTTTACCAAAAAGGTTGGCCACCCCTGGTATATATATATGCTGAATTCTAGCCATAATCTGAGATTTATGGCCGCCAATTAAGTTGATTTATTAAATTTTCACACTAGAAATTTGTCTGTATTTACTTTTTAATGTAAAATTGTCATTAGCATTTTTTTACATGTTAAGTGGCATCTAAATTTCTCTTCACTCTATGGAGATGAATTGTTTTATCAAAAATGAAAAATCCAAAACCATAATTCCATACATGTAGAATTTAAATTTTTTATATAACTATGTCTTAAAAATGAACTTGTTTTTAAAATTTCACTTCATTAAAAACTTTGGATTTATAATTTCATTTAGATAGAATTTTCTGAACTTAAAAGGGTAAAATAGCTAGGTTTGAGGTTTGTAAAATTAAAAAAGGCGAAATCTTCTAATCCAATGTCTTTAAGGTTCGTGCAGTCTCATCAATTTACTTTTTTGTTGAAGGTATTGGTTCAGATGATCGAAAATCTTTTTATTTATAAAGTTATTTACTTATTAAATTATTTTATTAAGTTCATTATATTTTAAAATTAATTGCATTGTAGAATAGAATAATAAATACTTAATATGTTGTAAAATTAAAAACGTGATTGTTTACTTAAGAAGTTAGGAATAAAATCTACCTTTTTAACAATAAATATCTAAAATAATTAGAGCTGAAAATTTTGCCATTTCTGCCCAGAAGCACGATAAATGACAGCTCTTTAATTGTTGGATTAATCAAAATAAATATAATAAATAAGATATCTTAATTTTTATGATGGATTTTCCTTCTTTTATATAATATATTGATAATATAAAAGTATGACTCCAATTATATATTCACTATCACACAAAATGATCTTTAATCAACGTCCAGTAAGTTCTTTGATTACAGAACATTAGACCTGATTTCTTCATTTTCTCGTCAACACGACTAAGTTCAGGATTCCTTTGCATTAAGTTGTTAGAAAAGTAATGTACATTTTTAGGGAACTTAAAACGAAGCAAAGATATGAATTTATTCATAAAATCCAACCATGTTTAATACGATTTTTATACTAAATAGAAACTGGGAGAAATATATGGAGAAATTATTTAGATTTCATTAAGTTCTTCAATTTCTTTCAACGCCTTTTTCAATCTATGAAATTACGCATTACCTGAATGCAGCAATGCAAGGTTTTAATTCGGGAATTCGGGAAAACATATTTTAATCACATAAACAACTCGTTTAAGCTTACAACAGAACTTGGAATTAAAATCTGTGATGAGCTGAAAAACAAACGGCTCGCACAATGTATTCTTCGCTTCTAAGAATGTCCATAAAACAAAAGTCAGACATGGTGAACTGATTTAAAATTTTCTTTATTGCGATATAGTGACACTTTTGTGGTTTGTGGTGAAAAACTTTAGTAATACAAGCTCTATAAATCATTATTCTATTATATAATAATTCTTTATAAGTTATTATATTTTGAGGCTATTGAATATTGATACATAAAGTAATCTTACGAATTAAAAAGAATGTTGAACACATTTAACATCCGGATCAAATTCATAAAATTGAAATATAAAAGTTCATTTAAAATTTAAAAAATTGTAATTTTGTTTAAGTTGTTATATTTTTTGAAACATAAAGTAAAGAACAAGAAATTAAAAAAAATTCAATTAGAGGAAGAAAAACAAAGAAATACTTGTTAAATTTCGTATTGAAGTAAACATGATCTATTTGAGGTCTAAATATTTCATTAGATCAACACAAATGGCTTACCCATTTATGTATTTATGTAATTATCAATTTTGTATTAACCCCTTGTGTGATTTGCCCAGACACAATTCGGGTAGGTATTTTGCTGACACAGTGATTTGCCCGAACTGAATTCTTTTTTATAGTGATTTGCTCGAGAGCAGCACGGGTCATTCTCCCACCAGTCTAGAGAACGCATCGCGTGCGTTGAGTGACACGTGTCGTAATTTGATCTTTCGATAACATTTAATCACCACTTCCAAAAGGTTGACCACAATAATTTCATATAATAATTATTTAAAGAAAATTAAGCTGAAATAATTGTAATATATTTTCAAATGTCATTGTAGACTAAGAATGTAGAACAATTGAAATATAAATAATAAAATAAGTTTCAATTTGCAAGTTTTTGCGAAAAAAATGTAAATTATTTTGACCATAATTCTTCGAAGCAAAATTGAATAGCTTAACATGTGAAATAAAATGATATTATAATCAGTGAAAAATTATTTATATTTTAAAATCTTTTTTGAAAAAATTGTAAATATAATTGTAAGTTAACAAACCTTTATTTTTGGTTTTAGATTTGATAAATTGATTCTGATTTAGTGGAGATTCTTTGCTATATAAATTAGGAACTGTAAGACTGTGCCTTTCTTTAAATGACGCACTTCTTGCTGATTTGTCATCCTAATTAATAAAATAAAAATAAATATTTATTAAAAACATTTTATAAAGCTTGAGATATTTATCAAACTGAATTTATAGGTCGAACCGAATGTTCTTCTTCTTCTTTTTGAAAACATTAAATCCATACATATTAAGATATATAAAAATATAATTTAATAAAAATAAATTAACTATATTTAGGATATTTCTTTTGATTGATATAAATAATAATTGATAAATGTGAAGAATTACAAAAAATTATATTGAAATATTATTTTAAAAATAAATTGTTTCGTATATAAAATTTTAAACAGCTTTTATAACGATCTTAAAAGTATCGTGCGTTAAGCATTTTTTTCGAGTCTTCTGACACAAAAAAATAACCCGGGACTTTTTGGAAAATAATAATCTATTGCAATTTATCAACTATAAGACGTATAAAATCTTTTATAATTTCAATATTTATTAAATAATTCATAAATATTGAAATAAGTTGTTTTTAATATTTTCATGTTATAAACTATTTTGAAATAAATTAAAATTTCTATTTATTAAAATATAATTATTATTAACCCTCGAGTTCCCACTAGTACCGCCTAGTATGAAAAGAATTTTACTGCAAAGTCTATAAACGACCATATATGGAAAAAGTTAAACTCTTTGGTCTAGCTATAAAGCGTTTAGACATCAGTTTATACTCAAATTGGACATAAATTTCAATAGTGGACAGTATTCATTTTTTCCAATTATTAAACGGATTAATCCAAACATGTTTTATAAATAAAAATGAGAATAAATCAAAGTGAAATTAGGAAACATTTATATAAAAGCAAAAATAATAAACAAGTGCAATATAACTATTGTCCAAAAATATTTCATGCAAATGATCGATTATGAGTGAAATTTTACGACATTGTAATCGCATGCATGAATCTCATTTCAAAAGAATGAAGACCTGGGTATACCAGTGTCAAACCCTTTACGTCCAAAAGTAAAGAGTAAAAGGTCGATTTATAAAGTTTGCAGAGTGAAAGTTGAATGAAATTATATCCAGACTGTTTGCAGAGGATGCAATATCAATTAGATACATTACCAATACTCCCTTTAAACGAGAATCTATAACTAAATTAAATTGAAAAAATTATTTAAACCGAAAAGTCAGTCGAGTTTTTAAAATTAATTTTGAACTTTCATAAAATTTAAAAACAAGAAAAAATTCAGGAAATGGTACAATTTGGTTACCGATTTAGCCATGATCTAGATGTATGACATGTGCCGAAAATAAAAGATTTTTAAATATTATTTTACACTGGAAAAAATGTTTAATTTAAGTTTGGTACACTTACCTGAAAATGCACATCTGTTGAGGTTAAAAATACTAGCGTATGCAATAATTTAAAATAATTTTTAAAAATTTTCCTTATCATAATCATGCATTCTATTTAGCTTTTGTCGACATATATTATATAAATATAAATAACAATGATAAATGTTAAGACGATTATAATCAAACAATTAAACTCTTAAATATACACAAATAATGAAATATTTGATTTTACTGATATTAATACTTCTACTACCGTAATATACAAAAACTAGACTTTTCAGGAGAATTAACAAACGACAAGACGAAAGAGTTATTTACCTTTTTAAAATATTTACATCATTCTGCTTTACTAAAGAATAATGAGTATTTCCTCTTGCTCAAAATCAAGCTTGCTTAGTTTTGACGAAAATTTAATGAACAGACTGTTTATATTAGAAAGTGAATATAATAAATGAAGATAACAATAATGAAAATACTGATATAACTGAGAATGGAAAAGTTCGTTCGTCAAATTTATCAAAAGACCGAGAACTAACTAAACTCATACTAGATATGTAAACTAAAAAATAATACGAAAGAACGATAACAATAAAAAATTAAATTAAATATATTAGAATATGGCGGAAAAAGAACATAAAATTTGAACCTGTGTTTTACATATAATTATTACTAATCGAATCTATCAACACCGATTGCTAAGAAACCTTTTCAATGATAGGTAATTTTACAACAAAGTTTAAAAATCTGACGAATACCAGTTCACAATAATAATATAATATCTTCACAGGTTTGTGCGACTCTCGCCTGAAATGAATACATTTCGTTTTAAAAGTCATTTTACAACAGTTATTAAATTGAATGCAAAATGTACCGCGAAATATCAGGCCTCATTCCAAATTAAGCCTTGAGTCTTGGATATTTAAAATTTATAGGGACTCAAAAATCCTAGTTGTTTATATTGAAAGAAGCAATGCAAACAATAATTAAGAAAATTAGCAAAAGAATGCAAGAAAAACTAGGACATATATGGTAAAATTGTGAATATTTAGATGAAATTATTTTTACATAATCAAATGGTTGCTAAATCTCAGGATTTTCTAAAAAAGATTTTGCAGTTTGCGTTGACTGAAAAAAATATCAAATGATTAATTCAAACAATAAGTGTAGATTTTTTCATATGTTAAAATGGTGTTAAAATTTAATACATATATTAAAAGTATTCAGTTAAATTAAAATTAAAATGTATTCAAATTTATTCATAAAAACTCTGTAACTCGCTGTGAATTAATCATTCCTAATGTCTTGATATCAGAATGAATTCAGAGGAAAAATTAGTCAAGACTGAAATAAGCCTTAAAATATCTCCGGAGATTTATTTAATTAATAACTTGGATTAAACAATATATATATATATATATATATATATATATATATATATATATATATATATATATATATATATACATATGAATTTTTATGAATTTTTAATTTTAAGTTATAAAGTTGTATAACAAATGCAAAATTTCAATTGGCAATACCTTATGAAAGGAAAATATTTAAAAATTAAAAAATACAGAAAAAAATACTTAATTAGAATCTATAAGGTTTTCCACTCGATTATTTTTATAAATTCACCATTTGTTTTCAGATTAACTAACAAGGAATAGAATTTTTAATGATATAGGCTTACTAACATGATATCCTCATTATCACACAAATTAAGTTAAAATAATCAAAAAATTAAATAAATAAAAATTTATATGGAAACCGTAATGCCTATATACTCAACTGAGACACTTGAAACACGAATCGGCCACGTACAGCTCATATAAATAAATTCATAAAAGCCGTTTCATATATAAAGAAGACACTGAAAATCAGCAACCAAAAGACAAGAAAAGTGGAATTATAATAAAATTATAAATATGAGTACAACCACTAAAAGTTGAAAAATACATTTGTATATAAATAGCTTATTTATTCCTATTTCTTATGGAACTCAAGTTGAGAAATACTGTTCTAAAAGATAATTAGGACTTGACATTAGCACGTAAAATATTTCTTAATTCATAAAGGATATTTTAACAAACTCATTTAGTTTATACTACAGCAGTAGTTTCTCTCAAATGACAAAAGAGCAATAAAATGTTTAAGAATAACCAAGAATGTTATTGACCTTTGTGATTTAATAACAAAAACTTTATTAATAAATATTAGAAATTTTAAAATAATAACGTTTCTATATTATTTTTGTTTTGTGAATGTAATGCCATATATTTATTTTTAAAAGAAAATGATGTTTGCATTTCTCTGTGGATTTCTATTCAATGCACTTTTCAATGCATTAGCTTAACATATTAATTAAACATATGAAATAATTCACATAAATTTTCTTTAAAGTACGAATACAAACATACAATTATATGTATATCATACATCATTTATTCAATTCTACAAAATTATTAAAAAGTCATCATAATAACAAATTTTTAAATTGAACACAGTTGATTATATATTTTTATAGTATTATGAGCATATTATTTCACATTAATGTCATAGAAAATAGATATAATTAAATAAATGCAAAATTAAAGAATTAAATTCGGTAATAAAAGAATTAAAACTGAAAAATTATAAATACTTGAAATGATAAATAAATGATTAATAAAAATAATTAAAAATATGAATTTGGCACAAAATATCTTATGAATTTGTAAAATTAAAATAATAATTTAAAATTTTAAAATATGTCTAACAAACTGTGAAACTAATAATATTTTCAAGTTCCATTACAGTTAAGTTATATGGAAAATATAAGTCTTTTTGAATAATAAAATCTTAAAAATGTTTTAAATTACAACATGAAAGTTCCGTTTCTAGCAAATATGAATACTAAAAATATTAATTAAAACTAAATAAATAATATTAAAATAATAAATAGGCTATGATTTCTTTGTTCGGTATTTTCCTTTCATGAAAATATATTGCTTTTTCAGTAAATTCATTAAAATTTCAGTGATTTAATAGCTATTCAGCAAATATTTTAAAAGTTCAGTAATTTAATTTAATGTTCCGCTATTTAATTAATTTAAAAGTAATTAAAAATTATTGTATGTTAGAATATTTAAAAATCGGTACAGAAGATGAGAGTGTTAAATAAGTAATTGATAAATTTGGAGGTTCTGAATTTCCTATGTATAATAAATTCAATAGAATGGAAAGATGCAGAGATGCCAAAAGTCCGGTACAACCAAAAATATTTCTTAAGAATGTCTACCAACATGGGGTATCTAATAACGTTAGGTCACCAACAACACAAATTCAATTCGAAATAGAGTATATTTTTAAGTTTTTGTCAAAGCACCAGCACCTAGTAATTTATGGAAAACTACTGATAGGAATACTACAGTGCGTGCGAAGATACTATATCAACAGTGAGCTATCCCTCAATGTAAGATGTGTCAACCTTGGTTACAAATCCAATATAATGAAGTATATGGAAAACCAAGATGGAAGTTCCCTCACTAGCAGATTATCAAGATTTATTGCAATTTAACTTGTTAATGTAATTATTGATTTATTTTAAACTATTTAATGTAATGTTGATGTTATATTTAAAAAACTACCTATTTTTTCCACGATACATTTTGTTTCTCTAATTTCATCTAAACTAACAATATCTGATGTTTTTTTGAAATCTTTACTGATTCGTAGTCAAGCTTTTTAATAAATTGAAAAAAAATAGTGGTGAAAACTGAAAAATTTATTCCAACTTCAGATGCTCCAACTGGAGAAAAACGTAAAAGAGAAAGACCATAAAGGGCAACAAAGGCACTATTTTTTAAATTTTTGAATTTATTGAAAAATATTAATTTAATATTTTATCTAACAGAATGTTTTTTTACTTGATAAATTATATTTTTATCCTGAAATATTTTAATTTTTTACTGAACATTTGTATTATTTTACTAAACATTTTTTATTTTTTTACAAGACAAATCCTTATATTTACTGAACAAAAATATACTGAAAAAATAAATAAAAAGAACCGAAAATTTAAATAAAAATTGTTGAACGTTTAATTAGTAAATAATAATAATAATAATAATAATAATAATAATAATAATAATAATAATAATAATAATAATAATAATAATAATATTAATAATAATAATAGGGATTGTTATAAATTAATATAATTTCAAAACAAACTTTATCTGGTTTGGTTTTTTCACATAAAGCACGTAGCCACTTGTTGGCAAGAGATTTTTCAGAAAACTCTATTAGGCATTCACTTTGTTTTCCAGCGTGACTGACTTTCAAAGTATTTTTTCGGCCTCGTTTTTCTGGCTCCTCTTCAACTATAGCATTCAATAATGGAATTATCATGCTTGTTTCATCTGTAGATACCTGAATTAATAAATAATAATTATTACTACTATGAGAAACTAATAAATTCTCTTTAATCATGTTTCATGAAAAAATATTTAAAATTAATCCGCTTATCTGTCAACGTAAATTTCATTTCTAAAGACACTCATAAATGGATTTAAAATTTTATCTCAAGAAAAAATTACCAAAATTATTGCCGGCAGATTAAAAATATATGATATATTGTTTGTTTAGTTATTTCTAACACAATCTCTTTTACTTTCAAAAACCTTAAAGTTCGAGTATATTTTTATATTTCATAACTATTCAGTTTTCAAAGTAATATAAACTATAAAATAATAGTTTAATTAATAAGTATGAAAATAAAATTTAGTTAAATACATTTTAGACATATTCGTTGTGTATTAAAATGATAATATTAAATATAATGGGAAAATGAGTTTCATTTATAACGCAATGGAATAATTAATAATAATTCTTATTTTTAAAATATAATTCCTTTCGTGACATTTTAAACAATTTTCAAAAAATTAGTTATATTATTTAAAAATTGAGAATCATAAATTATATTAATTCCCATTTTTAAACAACTACTTAATATACATATAAAATTGGAAATTACTGCTTAAAGATGTTTTAAAATGCCAAAAGTGACTATTATTTCAATTAAAATGACTTAAACATTAATCCAATGACCAACACTTTTTTCATATAAGAATTTGAAACTTAAAGGAATAAATGTGTACAAGATACTTGCAATTTACAAACAAAATTACACTAATAAAATAAAAATGTTTTAACCTTCACTTTACTGAATTCCTTTAACCCCTTTGCAGATTAAAAAAACATGTTCTAACACATATTCAAACAATTCTGATGGGAAAATATACAATTTGCTTATTATATTATTTTGTCCAATTTGTCTATAGAAGCTCCATATGCTATTTCAATACACTGTTTACACAGAAGAATCTCTAACTTGTTAGACTATTTAATGTTAGAAATCATTCACCATTTGAAAGATAAATTCAAAGATGTTATCTCTGTGTCTAGTGTAAAAGGACAAGCTTGAAACTCCATATAGTCATAATTATAAAAAAAATTCAAATGGCAATAATACGAATCCGAAATAAATATTTAACTGGTGTTATATTAATTCAAAATAATAAATTTAAAAAAGTATAATTCATAAACAATAACATTATGTTATGTATTTAAAAAGTAAACCTAGTGTGATTTCTGAGTTTGAATCTTCTCGGATAAGGAGGAGAATAAATCAGCAGAAAATAAAAATTAATTATTTTAGAAAAAAAAGCTTAGAGAAAAATAAAAATTTATCATAGAAAGAATTATTAATCAAGAAAATATTTTTTTCTCATTTTCGTGCCCTATGTGTAAGTCCAGATTTTGAGTTAAGGTTCCCGAATCCTGAAATAACCCAATCTAAAACTTGGGAGACGATAAAAAACATTAAAAATATAAAATGTGTTTTCAATAAGTTTAAACAAATAAAAATTAATAAACAAAATCACTATGAAACAGAAAATCTTTCATTGGATGTTAATTCATATATTTTGAAACCTTAATGAAATTATCTTTGGATAATATTAAGAATGAAAAATAAATAACATTATAGGTTACATTTATTTCTAAATCAGGGTTGATATTGAATGACAAAATAATCAAAGGTAACACCCAAAAGGTCATATATTATGACCTCAGCATGATGCTAATACTTCCGGACATTATTCGATAAAATCGGTGAGTTAGAGCTGTGAAAGAATTTTATGAGTAAAATAAAGATAAATGTAATTTTAATTTGAAATAATTTTAAGTAAAAACAAATTTATCACTCAGAATTTAATATAATAGAAATGATTTACTACTTCAGGATTAATTTTGAAGAATTTTTCCATTATTTTTCTATTATTTAACAAATTTCATCTAGTACAACATTTGTTGTGATATAAATCCATTAAAATTTATAAAGATAAATTTAATAACAAAATAAGAAATAGCCAAACGAAATTATTATAACAAATAATAATTTCAACAATCAACAATGAAAAAAAAATATAAAAATAAATAATTCCCATGAAAATATTATAGAAAAGTTATTCGATTTACTTTAATAGTTTTTTCAGACAAATAAATGTAATCACTCACAGTTGTCAAGTTTGTTTCTCGGTTGAGAACCAACCGATTCTCTTCTATATCAATTGTGAACTGCTTCCACGAACTCTTAGCAGTCTGTAAATAAATCATTTTTAGTAATTATTAACTTAATATCATTTTAAAGCGTGAAATAAAGATGAAAATCCGATACTAAATAGTTTTTTGAATTAAATACTTTATGACTTTGATGATGCGTTAATTTATGTTCATTTTGATAAAAAATGAATAAGTTAATTCTACGTAACACAAATTATTTAAAAACATTTAATAAAGGCAAAACCGAAAATATGAGTTACGTAGAAATAAATTTTTGATCTTTTGTTAAAATAAAAATAAATGAACTACATCATCAAAAAAAGAAAATAGATCAAAAGTGACCAAAAATAATAACAATTTTTACTAATTAAACTAATTACTGATTTTAATAAGAATGAAATAAAAATTGATAATAAACGAAACAGGAAAGTGTGTAAACATGCAACTTTAATATAAAACTAAGCACCAAATAAAAATTTACTTATTTTCTAGGAAAAAACATCATTGAATATTAAGTCATTTTTATACATTTTATTATGAAATAATAAGTTATACATCAAAAATTATTTGTCGGGAATGAATACCGTAGCTGTCCAATAGCATAGCTAATTTCTCTATGTTGAATGATAAATGTTGGTAGGATAGTTCTATGAAATGCGCAAACGTATCCTTCCCATTTTGAATTTGTGGCTATCAAAACATGATATAAATTTTTCATTTTCTATAACAATGTGGGCGTAGAAAATACTAAAATTAAACTTTGAAAAATCATAAAAATTTGAAAGTTTCTAATTAAACACAAAATAGATTGAAAATAAATTCAAAATAGCCGAATAATGTAGAATCAAGAATTTCAACTCTTGTGATAAAGAATTTAATGGAAACCTATTCTAAAGAATGTTTTATTCAATAAGATAAAAAAAATCATAGTAGAATTGTATGAATTATGTTATATATTTTTATTAAAACAATAACGTTTTTTCTATTTTTTACTATTTTTTAATGAAATACTGTTGATAAAATTGCACAAGAAGATTAAATCCAATATTATTGGGAATAATTATAAATGAAATTTATTAATGAAACAGTTAAAATATTTATGATACTAAATTAAAAAATTTGTCATTAATAGTAAAAAATAAAATGGATTGGATGAAACAGCTAACAATAATTGAAACGATTACCTAGACCAGTCATTTCCAAAGTGGGTATTATCGCCTCAAGGGACGATCAAAGGCAAGTAAGCGATCATGGAACTATTTGAAGTAAAGAAAGAAATAAGAGTCAATTGGTAGAAATGGGCTCTGACGAATTGGTTAAAATGACACTATAATTACAGATAATCAAAAACACATTGAGCACTAAAATTTATTCAAAATTTAATACTATTAATGGAATATTAATTTCTAATAAATTTAAAAATTTACCACTTTTTGTAATTACACTGTTAATTTTTACTTTTAACTATTAAATGAGCCATCAAACAGTGAAATATAATTAATTAGTTTAAAAAATGGCTCATAGTTCAGAATAAGTTAAACAAACCACACTAAGAGATTTGTATACAAGTGGATACTTTTTATCGCTTTCCTATATTATAGACTATATATGCATTTAAAACATCGTAGTAAGATATGATTTTAGTGTGAAAATAAAACTGTTCAAAAATAGACTTAAATACTTAAGGTAGTGAAATATGCATTGGAAAACTTGTTTTACTCATTATCAAATGATCGTCGAAGAAATATATGACTGAAGCAACATTATTTGGAAAGCTATTAAGAAATATAATAATTGACCATTAATATTAACCTATATATATATATATGAGTTTAAAAACATTTCAATTAAAATTTGACATTAGAATTACTCTAGGATGGAATTTTTTAGCAGTCCTGAGCTAATTTTACATATGAGTCGGTTTCAATTTCATCAATAGCATACGATACTCTTATTAAATCTCTTATTTATCTGACATTTATTTTGCTTTCATAAAATAATTTCTTTTTAATAATTTCTTATGTATTCAGCACAATTATGTACGACTTTTTCCCATCTTACTGACAACTTATTTATTCTTTCCTCATAAAATTTAGTGGGTTTGAACAGTAAGAAATTTTCGACAGCCTGATTAACTTGGTGTTTAGTATTCAAGGTTTTTCCTTTCAAAGGGGTTTTAAAGGTACAGAAAGACTGGTAGTCTGTTGGGGTAAGCTCCGTGGAGTAAGATGGATTCACTCTTGGTCTATGTGGTCTCGCATTGTCATGTAAAAGAATGATGCTTTTGCAATTGACGAGTGCAGGACACTTTTCACGGAGTTTCTCTTTAACTCTTTGCAGCTGCTGAACGAATCTATATGCATCAATCGTTAAATTTTATTTCACCAAATCGTGATGGATAATACCTCGAAGAGCCCTTCATAAACACAATAAGTTCTTCTTTCCATGAATGTTGGTTTTCGAATCTGATAAAGATGGTTGATGCTATTCAAGCCATTGTCTTTTACTTACAATATGCTCATATGTAACTCATTTTTCATTACTTTTGTAATCATTTTTAACAAAGTCTCGATTTTTTCCTATATGGCAACTAACACATAATCTGCTTTATTTTATTCACTAAAATTACGGGATACCTATACTCTTAACTTGCTAACTTTCCCTAATTTCTCAAGGTGGCGCCTAACGGTTGATTGTGATATGTTAAGAATTTCTATCGTTGCACTTATTAATTGACGTTTTTCACCTTTAAAAGAGTGTCATCAAAGTTCGTCTTTTAAGGTCACGTCTCCGGAAGGAAATTGGACAAACCAATATCTAACTGCCCAATTGGTTATTAGCCCTGCATTTTTTCACATATTTTTCAGCTGTCGCTTTTGAATTTTTTTTTGTTTGAATTTCCTTGTTTGAATTCCCAAAGAATGACATGACGAATATGCACTTTTTGACTCTTCATTTTAAAGGTTAGGGATCAAGTTATTTATGACTCAAACTAATAAATAACTGCAGTGTTAAAACGCAGGATTTATTTATCATAGTATTGTTATTGTTAAATTTTATTTGAAAAATACACCATATTAATATTCTTAGTATTGGATAAAAAATGCTGGAAAAACCCAGTTACTAAATAAAATTAAATGACTTGTATATTTAACACTTTACAGGACACCTCATACATTATTATTATTATTATTATTATTATTATTATTATTATTATTATTATTATTATTATTATTATTATTATTATTATTATTATTATTATTATTATTATTATTATTATTATTATTATTATTATTATTATTATTATATTGAGGTACCGTATATATTGATAGTTACTAGAACAAATAAGTTCCATTTCTAATAATGCCTTTCAATATTACACGAAAAATAATTATAAATTTTCACTTATTATTGATTAATAAAAATATTTATACATTTGAAAACATCTTGTTTAATAGAACTATTTTTATTGGAACATTTAATTGTAAAATTTAATATTATAAACTTCATAAAATAGAAAATTATGATATGAATAAAATAAAAAATAAATTTTAAAAAATATATTTTTTTAAATGATTGCAATCAACTTTTTCTATTTTTAAAAATGAGGCGTACATTTTTTACTTTGGTTTAAAATTTTTCTAAACTCACTCTTATATCCGTTATATAGATCTAATAACTGAACTATTTTATAAAACATCATTACAAAATATATTATTATTTTCGAAAATTCAATTGAAGAATTTTATACCTCCTAAAAATCATTGAAAAAACAAAATGACAACAGAAAATTTCATAAATCATTTTTCATAAATTTAATTGCATTCAAATAGAACAAATCGGTAAAACAGTGAAGAATTTTGTTTGAATTTCAATTAAAAAAACAAAAATATGTGAAAAAATATTTCCCGAAAATCAATAAAATGATATTTACCTTCCCATCGTAAATAATCCATTTAATCATCACAGTTGTTGCACAAAACTCATTCTCGTCATCCTAAATTCGATTGAAACAGTGAAAATGATGAATAAATATGACATAATGAACCTTTAATTTTCTATCAGAATCCAGTGTTTTACTTCGTCCACGATACTAATGAACAATCGAATTAACAAAATTTGATGTTACAGCATATAATTATTGTATTTGTGAATATATTAATAAATGATCATTAAATAAAACTTTCATTTAAATAGTTCATTATTTTCGTTTCAGGTTATTAATTACATAAAATACTTGTAAACCTTTATATTATTTGATTAAAAAAACAATGTTCATCATAACTAATACATCATATTTCCAATGCTCTAATTATGATGAGCTTAAGAAATGACTTGATATCTTTTGGTAAAATACGGATGTCATAATGTGTGACTAAATGATGTAGAACAATTCTTCATTGTTAGCATTTCTTTTATTTCAAAAACAATATGTTAGTTTTATAGATCAAAACTGTTAATATTTCACTAACAAGTTGTAAGATGCAGCTTTTGATGCACAGTAGCAAATAAATGCGAAAATATATAAATTCAGACTTGTAACTAATAATAAAACCAAAGTCTTACAAAAAATAAACTCGAACCAACAAAATATAATTAAAATAGTTAAACATAGTTAAAATAGTTAAACATACATGGCAACAATTTAATTATAAGAAGCCGCCAATCAAACATTCGGTTCACGATATATTTCGACAGTTTTCCTGTCATCATCAGGTAGGATATATTAACTATAGAAATTATAGATTTTTGAACATATTTATAAATTGGATTAATTATAACAGTGGTTTTCAACCGTTGTTTCTCATCAGTGTTCCGCTGGAAAAAATGACATTTTATCTTTAAATTTGCATTTAAGATACATATCATCAAAAACCTCAATTAATTTTTTTAAAAGATGATTCAATCAGAAAAGCCGTTACACAGATATATAAACATACAAATATAAAAGTGTTTTTATTGCTTGTTATTGTTGCGCGTGGTGTTTTCTTTGCTTATAAGAAGGCATTGTTTACGTTTACGACAGATTTATAGTAATTTGTGATTGGTCACTCATTGTGGGCAAGTATTTTTTGTCAGTGTTCCGTATAAAAAAATCATGTGAATGGCTGTTTCGCGCTTTTATATTAATTGAGAACCACTGAATTATAAATTATATCAAAATTTTTAATAAAAATATTTCATTCTTTAAAAATTATAAAAATTATGATTCAAATAATATATTATTTTTTAAAATTTTAACAATCAAATATATTGAAATTTAATTTAATAATATAATAATTATTTAATTTAGAACAACAATCCATGCATACAATATACAAAAAATTATTTAAAAACATTCATTTTCTGCACATTCATTTTCGGATTCAATGACTTTATCAATAACACTTCACAAATTACACGTTCAAATAATTATTGAAATTTTTTAATAAAATTTTAAAATCAGACATACCTATTTTAATCTTACAGCACTTATTGTGCTCACTAATATTGCTCAATGCCTTTGGTCTATAATGCTCGAGCTCAAATATAGGGATTATGGGAAGTCTCTCCAATGTATGTGACATTACGCACATTTCATGTAAACTGATAAACGAGATTAGAACACAATCCAACAGGAGTTTTAGACTTATTGATAAACATATCACATACTTTCAATGAAGTTGACACAATCTTATAGTTTAAATTCCCTAACTGCTTGCTTGTCTTCCATTTAATCCTTAAAACCTGATTACGGCAATACCAACACAAATTTAGGCTCACTGTTTGTGTTGTTGTTTAACTCATCAAACTCAAATATACCAACAAAATCAAACTCAGATTTTCTCAAGCATGGATCCTTAGGATTTTTAATAAATTAATCAACAGTCTCTTTTACCATAATTAATAAAAACGATTTTGAATAACCAGTTCTTCATTAACTAATTCAACCAATTTAGTCAACACTTTTACTGAATTTACAAAAGTAGAAGACAAAGACCATTAACGATAAATCAACCCCTTCACCATATTACTCTTATATTTGAATTCACAAAAACTTTCGGACGAAGTATAGATGCCAGTATCAGTTGGTTTTCTATAAATCTCTTTCTTATAGTGTTTCTCTTTGCGTTGTACTAACAGATCCAAGAAACCAAGTGATGATTTTTCGTCCATTTCACATGTGAATACAATGTTTTTATGTAGACTATTCATATAATGCAAAAACGGATCAACATGCCTCTGATTTTCGAATATAAGAAAAATATCATCAACATACCGGTTATAAACGGTGGGTTTCATAAATTGGAAAATGCAAATTTCTTTACTAAACTTGCCAAAAAATTGAGTTTTTATGAGAGTAACATTTAATTAAAATTCGTATGATATAAATTGGCAAAATTGAAGAAATAATATATTCAATTTTTGTCATTTTTAATTATATGTATAAAGAAAACTGTTAAAAAATATTCTTTTGATCGATACTTTTGACAACTAAATTTGTGTTTATATTCAGTGTAATTTTTTTATTTAATTTATTTTTTAGATATTTATAACCATTGACTTAGTAAAAAGCATCTGATTTTTACTTTTAAACTTTTTAGAATATAGATTTCTTTTTAATGTGGGTAACGTTTTAAAAATCTATGAAAAACAGTTTTAATTTCGATTCCCAATTCAGCAACAATTAAATATTATTCAAAATAAGCTGCCACGCAATAATAACACTAACCTTCAAGGTTAACTTTTTATAACTCTTATATAAGTTCCTAGGATGGTTCATCCTCTGTCAGTTTATTATTTAAAGCAATAATAATAATAATTTTTTACGGATGTCTAACATTAAAATAATATAAACATTACAAGCTTTAACATCAATCGTTAGTAGCGACAGGCGGTATGTACAAATGGCAGGGGAAGCTTGTAATATTTATAAATAATAATAATGATAATAATAATAATAATGAAGAAGACTCCAGGGATGAAAATTCCGATGATGAACATTCAGGAGACGAACCATCGGGATGACCTTATATACACACGAAATAAATCTACATTTACTTTTTATATCATCAGAGTGCATGTTTGTTACTGGTTGGAGTTTTTGTTCCATAATTTCCCAACTCATTGACAATTAAATTAATATTGTGACAAATTTAATTTTAGTTCTTGGTGCAATATTCATTATACACGGAATGAATATATCTAACTGGAGATTCTGAAATGAATTTACATCCAACCACTTATATCCCACTATATTCAACTAATCATACATTCGGCCACTATCAAACAAATGTATCCTTATTCCTTTATGACTCCGCGTACATTTTCTGAGTATTGGTAAAGAAATCAAATGAGAGTAGATGTTTAAATTGATACTATTTTACAGGAAATTTGCACGATATCATTTAATTTTAATAGAAATTCTCTAAAAATTTATTTACATTACACATCAGTACCATCGTGAGAATTGAAAAGTTAAAAAAATATAAACTTTCAATCGAATTATGTGCATGCACCAACACTAATTGATTAATAACTTTATTATTAGAAACTGAAAAATTCCATTGACATTTCATACAGGTTTTTATTATAGTTTTTAATATATTTTATTTTTATCTGCTGATGAATTTTTAATTGATCAGTTTAAGTTTGTGAAATTTGTGATTAATGACATGAATCAATTAATAATTAAATGTAATTATATTTGAGAAAAATAAAAATTTACGTTGTCACCAAGAATATTTTTGAGATTCTTGAAATTTTTAGAATTTTGATGGGATTTAAGTTCATAGTCTAATACAACTCTGTAAAAAATACAATTAAACGAATCTGAAATAATTAAAAAATGCATTTACTCTTCTTTATCCTGAATATATTCCTCCATAGAACTATCAGGATTGGGTTCACACTGATAAAGGTTATTATGGTCAACTTCGTCCCCACTTTCATTCTCAGAATTTGACCTAACCAACGCACATTTTTTGGAAATCTTTGTAGTTAAGTCTTCTGCAAATTGTAAGCGAGTTGTTTCATTTTTAGGAGTGACTTCTTAATTTTATTATTATTAATTATTGAACTAATAAAGATATTTTTAGTTATTTCGCTGAATATTAATTCTTTAAAATTTAAAGAAATGAAAGAAATTTGTAAATTTACATAATGAATTTTATTTTCAGATAGGAATTCAAAAGAAAATTGTTGCTTCGAAAGCCTGAAATAGTTATTTATACAAAATCAGTGATATGCAATGGAATTTGTGGGGGTCAAAATTCTCAATGGAAGAATGTAACACAAAAAATGTTCTACGCCTGAGGGTATGTAAAAAACAATGAATCCCCGGGTTTTTCAGGAACATAACAGATGACTTCCTTAGTCTTTTAATCAAATATCGACAATAAAGATTTAAATGCATCATAAAATCAACTGAACACTATTCCAAATATATTTTGAATTCCGTATTTATATTCATGGAATTTCAACGAGGTTCTATTGGTTCTTTAGATATAATTTCCTCTTGGTAAAATACAGCTTCAGTTTCGCAATTATGGGGAGTTATACAAAACAATGTTTCAAATATCTGTGATTAGTATAGCAAATTTGTTTGCAAGAACACCACCTTTTAGTTGCCAGTAGCAAACAGAAAATTGAAATTTATCCGCACCAATAAATCCAACGATTGAGGACAAATTTGTTTTTAATCAGAAATGAGGAAAAAAGAATAACATTTGTTAAGCTTATTACAAAGGTTTGTCAAGACTTAGAAATAATAGTAAATATTTCTCGTAAATACTTATAGATTCAATATTACGACAGTGAACACAGAGGAATATTACAGAAAAAGAATTTTTATACAACTTGGTTTTAGGATAAATTGAATGAATTTTCTGTTGGAAAGCCTTATAAAAATTCTCAATCTCACATAATGCATCTAATTCCGGGATTTACTCCTTTACTGTTCGATAATCCCGGTATTATAAAATTAAATAAAATTCAAAAAGATTTCAATTGCAATTAGAATAATATTTTAGTGATATAATTATGTAAATATGTTTGAATTTTATTGGATACATGTTTGAGTATGATTGTTACTTTCGATATCGAAATTAATTAATTTTTCACTCAAATTTGTAATACAAAAAATATTTTATTGCGAAATAAATTAAATTAATCGAATTACAACCATTTTTACATTTAGATTGGTGAAATCAAGAAACACAATGATAGCGAATACGAAAATATTCTATTATTTATTGGTGGATTTCAGAGCTTATTTTTATTTGTTTTTGCATCTGTTCAAATTATCAAAACGCGAAACTTGTAGTGACAGTGCACGAAACAAGGACACGAATGAGTTAATGTTACTACTCTTATTATTATAACTGTCTTTTATTGTTTTAGTTTGTCACTTTTTACTTGTTTAATTTAGATACTTTGAATAAGATAAGTGAGTACGGCCATACCCTGGTTAATTTTGGTACAATAGCAATAGTCTTTTATACCAGGATATTTAATTAACGTTGTTTCGGTTAACATATCGTTTTTCTGGAAACATATAACAATGTTAACCGGGGTATTCATTTAGCAAAACTGACTATTTTTGGCACAAAAATGGTTTAATAACGAGCTTGAAAACGAGACATTCTCTGACAAAACATTTACGGACTGTTAGGGAAAAAACCAAATGAAATTCTAGGTTTTAACACTTTCCGCCCTGCCAGTGCCATTTGCTACCATAACATTACCATGACTCTACTTACTGGGCCTGTCCATATTTTTGCTTTTAATCACTAGATGTCATTCCAAAAAAGTACTTTAAAGAAAAGCCCTTCGCATTTTCAGACAGTTTTGACGTTTGATGTGTTTTGAATAACTGTTTTCTCAAAAAAAAATATTTTCAAATTGAAAAATCCAGGACTGAAATGGTTAAGCAGATTTTAAGCTCAGGTGAGATCGATTTTCCGTATTTGTTCGACTAATTGGTTTTGATCACAGATCTAACGTCTTTTTCAGAAACTATTTGTTTATAAGTCATAACAAAGTTTATCAGTGCCAAAGATTTAGTTATCAAAAATATTAATCTTCTAACAAGCAGGAAGCGGTTTAAAAGTAATATCAGACAAATAGACATGATTGAAAAATATTGATTATAAGCAATTTTAACACAATTTAAAAAAAATCTTTTTCATATTTTAATTAAACAAATTATTCTTAAAATTCTCAAACATATCGAATGGACAATTTCAATATTGTAATTTTATATTGTAATTTTATTTCTCAATAGCTCATTGGTTTATCAAGTATCAAGTATAAACTTTTTGAATAGTTTTTAATAATTAAGACCAATGACGTGGTGCATTCAATAAGTAGCCGGAATAGGTGCAAAAAGAAACCAACAAAAACGGTATATTTTGACATAAGACCACAAATTTCCTCCGGTGATGCAAGAGTTCCAAAATGACGTGTTTCAAGTAACATTCCTCACCTTGTTGCAAAACTCCAGTATTTTTGGTACTTTCCATCGCAAATGTTTCTTCTTATATATATGAATAGATAAAAGTCACTTGGTGCAAGATCGGGACTGTAGGGAGAGTAATCCTAAGAACAAATCCATTTTCTCAATCATTTACTATTGAACATTGTCAAAAAAGACCAATAGGAAGGAGAACACGTGGCTTTTGGTGATTGCGTTTGGATTTGTCAACAAGATTGGATAGAAAACATTGGACGAACTAGGATGCCAATAATCTTACGCAGATTCATTCAGGATCACATTGCACACCTCCGGTACTCACATTTAATTACTGCAAAATATATCTTTTATAATGATTCGGAGTTCTTCCTTTACAATTTGCAAGTACGATCAACTTTCTCATCATCAAATACTGACTAGCCTTCGTGTTTGTATCGACTAATCTATTCGTAGATTGTGGTACGAGGGGAACATATATTGCCATAGATTGTTTCCAATTGATTCCATATTTGCTGACTGTGATCACCACGCAAAACAAAGAATTTAATCACACATTGATAATTGACATGATGTAGCATTATTTGACAAATTAATTGAAAATGTGCTCTCCCACGTTGCTATGCAGGTGAATATTAAAACAAACTATGTTTATTAACCATAGATAATATATTATGATTTCATTAGAATATTGTTAAAGTACGATTATTTTATGGGGTAGTTCTGTAATTATTGAACGCTTCACATATAATATAATACTGCATTCAGAAAAAATGGCTGCATTTTTATGCTCTTGTTATTTATGTATAAAATTAAACAGACTTTCATAATACAAATTAATTTGTTTATTTTGATATTAATAAATCAAACTAACCCAAGGGGAGACTGGAACTACTTGATATATTAGAACTTTTATATGGTACTGGAGAGCAATGAAAGTAACGATATTTAGGTTTTCCAGAATTTTCAAAATTATCAAGATCACAGCTGCTCCTACCTGATTCATTCGTAGCTCCAGTTTCAGAACTATGATCTGTAATATGTGTATCGATGGAATATAACATAACATCATTATGATCAGTATCATTTTCCAAATCTATTGTTTCATCAACGGACAAAGGAGCTCTTACAAGACCACCAACTCTGTTCAGTTGTAATTTCGGACTGGAATTCTGACAACTAGATTTCGATAGTTGAGACGTTTGACTGGCTTTGCGATAAAGATTTACAGGATTTCGACACTGACGATTTGATTTAGATTTAGATGTGATGGATTCTGACATAGAAGGAGAAGAACCTCGGCGATCGTTATTAATACAATTATTCTAGAAAAGTAACCAGTTTTATAATCAAACAGAAATAGAAACTGACTTTATAATCAATTTATAAAATGTCATACAAAAATTTTGTTCAATTTTAATATTATTGGTTTTCATAACCGAGTTATATAAAAATATGAAGAATTAATTCAGTATAAATTGTTCCATTTTAACGTTAGATCAGCTTTCAAACTATTAGGACAATCACAAGACAATAAAAGAGATTAAAGTTTCTGTTGAAAACAATACCAATGGCTTTATTAAAAAATTAGCTGTGCCCAAAGTACCATTATGGAAACAGACAAGAAAATGAGAAATATATAGGGTGACAGTATGATCATGACAGACGAAAGAAGTAAGTACTGTCGTAAAATATTTCTATGGAATTATGAACAATACTGAAACGCGATGAATATTCAAAAAATTTGCTATTCAAATGCTATTTCTTTTTGAAAAACGAAGCTACCCATTAAATCTTTTAAATGAAGAATAGATAAGAATAAATTAATAGTGCTACTTGTTAGTAATTCATTGCAAAATCTCAAGCTTAAATCATTTTCTGTTCATCATTCGGAAAATCTACTTGCAATGAAAAGTTTTTCAAAGTTTGTTTTTGAAAAAGTGATTAACAAACTAATTCTAAGTACAAATTTTCGGCGTCTATCAATTATAAATCCTATTAACCCTTTCGCTGTGAAGTTAAATGAAAAGCGAACGCTATTTGTGTGTGACGTTAGGGAAACTGTAAAATGTACATAAACGGAAGTAGGACATTGGACTAGGTTCGTACGTATTTTAATGACAGTATTGAGCGACAGTAGCAAATTACAAAATTTCGAAAACGTATATTTACGTATGTAGTAACTAAAAGATTAATAATAATTTCCAAAAAGCACGAACAAAAGAATTATTACCACATTTCCATTAAATTTAATAAAAAATTATAAACAGGAATTCAAAATGGTTTTATTAATTTAAATATAAAATTATTTTTTTTTCAAAATTAAAATGTGATTTTAACACAGTTTGTTAATTTATGAGAATATGAACGCGTTTTCCGATGATTTTAATATTATATTTGCTAATTTTACATTGACTGAACTAAAAACATCTACTAGTGATATACGCGATGGTGATGAGAATGGCGCATCAACATTTATGTTGCAGTTAAATAGCAAAATATATGAATAAACAACATTATTATTAAACTGAGTTCAGATTAAAATGCACTTATCTAATTAAATTAATTAATTATTTATTTAATAACCAAATGAAAGTATTTTGATGAATTATTTTGTTTATCTAAATTTATTTACAGACTAAATTTTATCATTAGAGTAGAGGTAAAAAGTGTGATTAGGTAATCATCTAAGTTTACATAATATAAAGTAGTATTCTTATGTAAACAAGTCCAATTTATTTACTACAATAAATTACAAACTTGTATTTAAAATTAATTATCGTTCAAGCCCGAATATAAGACGGTTTTCCTCCAAGCAACATTAAAAAGCAAGAGTATTATAATCGGGCATTTTGATTGTCTGACATTTTCGTGCATAATTAGACACAGAATAATGTTTTTTGATTCTAATAATTTTTTTAATTTTTTTCGATAAAAAATTGGACTCGTCTTATATTGGGGTTAATACATAAATGTGCTGATGACAATTATTAGAAATTTATATTTCTTGAGAAAGATGAAAATAATTCCGAATTCAAAGAATAATAAAGGATAATATGCCGTAACATCCAAGAAATTAAAACAAAATAACCAAAAATAAAAAATAATTGAAAAAATTAAGAAATTTTCTTAGCCTTCCTAAGGCCAGGTGGGGTAATTGTGTACCAAAGCATCATATTTTTTTGAAAATTTCTGTTAAATCTAGAACCTACCGCATTCGCCCTTTTAGTTATTCAATTTGTGATCATTTAACCTAGCAATAGTGCAGTGAAAAAATATTGGGGTATAAATTTACCCAAGTGGTCTTCCGTGTAAGAAATTTGAGCCGGCCTTAGGATGGTTAAAAATCCTAACAAATAAAATATTAAAGATTTTATAGTGATATTCAATTCGGTTTCTAATGGCAAACTAGTTTCAAGTTTATTTAGCTCTCATTGGTTTATATTTAAGAAACTCAATCTAAACTGGAATCGAAACCAGAAACTTTGTGACGAGATCGCATCAAATATCACTATTTCTGTATCATTCTTATCAAATGTATAAATAAATTTAATACAATACAATTGTAGATTCCTTTCTAAAATTTAATGTTTTCGTTTGGACTATGGTTAATATCAAAAAAATAAGATTGTTAAATATTTATTAAAAAAAAGAAAAATGAAGCTGGTTTTATATGGCGTAAATTAGTTTGGTAATAGTTTATCAAAGCAAAATCACTTGATATAATATTATTTGGGAAGATAATTCTATATGTAGTGAAGCTGAATCGTCAGATTTTACAATAAAGAAAATTTAAATGAGTGTTTACAATATGAAGTGAATATTCGTCCAAGGATATTTTTAATACTGATGAAACTTACCTATGCAAAAGAACACTGCCTAAAAATAATGGGTGGGAGAGCATAGAAAAGATATAGAATGAAATACGGGGGGGGAAGATATCTTTATTATTAAAGGTGTAAGTGCAGTTCGTGAAAAATTAAAGCCTCTGGTAATTAGGAAAAGTGTAATCCTGAATTCATGAGATTGAAGGCAGATTATGTTGTCAATAATTAAGCTTGAATGGCAGCAAGAATATTTTAACAATAGTGTCAAAGTTGGAGCAATAAATTCATAAGAGAAAATAGAAAAATTCTACTGTTTTTTGACAATTGTCCAGCTTTATTATGAAAATGAACTAAATTTTCAAGATTGTTAATAAAATTACTCTCTTTAACATGTTTATATGATTAAGAGAATCATGGGATGATGTTTCTCCATCAACTATTCAATAATGTTTTTCACATGCCAGATTTCATTTTGATTTAAATGATGCAGAAGAAATGATATCAATAAGCACAATGATGAACTAAATAGCAGAGCATATTAAGTTTATATTCGATGAATATAATTGCAGATGATAATAACATTACTATGAATGAATGACGGACTTTCGGTAATGATTTTCAATGCTTTGAGATAGATAAAGACATGGAAGATCGATGCATTGAATTTAAGGAAGCTCTTTTTTACTTAAAGAAGTTATCATTCGAAAAGGAATCTGATTTTAGTTGAACAAAAATTGATTATAGAAAATAAAATACCGGATTCTATAATCTACAGATCAAAAAGACAATCTCAAATTAGTGATTATTTTATTAAAAAATAAAAAAATTAATTTCTTTTCTATTAGTGTTAAATGAAATTAATAATATAAAAGATATAAAAAATTTTATTAAAAAATTAAAAACCTCAATATGCTGAACATTTTCCTCCTACCGTTGAAATGTTCAATATATTGAGGCTTTATTATTTCCCACCTGAAATAAAAAAATTGAATAAACAAATATCGAATTAATAGATATTTATATAAATTTTAGATTATATTCACTATTAAACCAAACCATCAATAAAGATTTCTAATTTATTTTAGATATCAGATTTTTCGATAAAATAAATTAATTACTTTATTGATTAAAAAATGTATTTTTAATAAAGACTTTCGATTTGCTAAACTCAAGAAATTGAAAAATTCAAAATCTTAAAATTTAAAACATTAAAATAACAGATTCGTAATTATGTTTCTGAGTCGTTATATTTATTAAAAATTGACTATGAATCTGTAAAGATATTGATGTTTGTTTTGATATCCACAAATTTTTGGCACAGGCTTTTTCAAGTGATTTTGATCATTATCTATTGATTTTAGAAAATGTAAATTTATCTTGTTTTTACATTGATATTAATGGTTAATTTTAATTTAAAATTTTAAATAATATTGAGTTTTAAATTATTTCATTTGTATTTTAGAAGTTTTAAATGTTTTTTAAATGGTTTGTTTTTTTTTGATAAAGAGTTTCTGCGACTAATTTTTGTAATGTATTTTTGAACGCGTCTTGTAGTATTTTGCATTTTGTTTCCTGTAAGAGTGGTGCTGATTTGTGTACTTTTTCCTAGTGTTCGTGATAGTTACTAGTTTTGTTTTTGATGTGTTCATTAAATCAGAGATGAAAATCAAAAGTTCTTATAATGTTTATAAGTGGTTATATTATTCTGAATTAAAGGAAACGACAAAAACTGGGAAAATAAGACCTCTATCAAATGAAATGGTTTTGGTTGGTTAATTTGAAAATTTAATAATTGGAAGTATCCGGTACTTGATTATAATTTTTATGAATTTTTGTCAGCTAACATTAACAGTTTTTAAAACCAGTCAATGAAATAATATTTGATGGCGAATCGGATTTTTCAGATATAATTAATTAATAAGAATATTTATTTAGAATTCTTTTTCTTTTAATACACATTACACACTACTCATTGTTCTTTATTTTATAAATAATGAATAAAAATTAAGTTTTATACATTATTGTTTTTAACATGTTGACAATGCGATTTTTCTATTTCTGTTTCGTGGGACAAAATCATTTGTAAACTTTATAAACATGAGTCACATGTAACTCACATTGTCTCACACGTACATTTTTTATGATTATTTTTTCTTAGGTTTTGAACTTTTTTTAAATTTTACAAAAAAATTGGGTATTGAAAAAGGAGCTTGATGGACCAAAAGTTAATTAAAAATGATGATATTTCAAGAAATTAAGCCACAAAACGACTAAGACCAGCTCAATACTCGTAGCAGCAATTACTGTATCAAATGCTTCATAAGGCTTCATAAAAAGTGTGGTTTGTTGTTTTAAATCTTAATTTTCTTTGTTCAATAAAACGTTTAAAATAGAATCATTCTTTGGATCATGATTTGTAGAAGATTCTTAGTGTTCTAATAAAACTAATAATTACAAAATGAAACCATAAAAAGTCAAAAACCTTGGTCTTAGTGAAGCGTGAGTCATGCATGCGGTAAAACCTCAAATATGTTGCATCGAAAAAAGTACAAACTATGATGGAATTTAAGATTTTATTGGCAACATTCATTCTCCTTTAACACGAGGTGGTTTTTTCTCGCTATTTTAATTTTATTTTGTTTTACTTAGCAAAGTTCTAAATGCAGACTTAATTAAAGATCTTAATTTATTCAATAAATTTAGTAATAATTTTGTCAAAAATGATTTTAATAAGGAACGAGCTGGGAAGTTTCAACGAAATCTGAAATCGTTATTGGACTGTTACAGGGAACTATATAATGGACCAGCTTTAACACGTACACAGTGATTAATAAAAGAATTCTTTCTTCAACAAAACATGGTGCTAATATTGCTCAATGGGGCACAGAAAGAATTTCAACTATAAGTGTGGAAAAATGCCAAGTAATATATTCTAGTGACCGGAACGATATTGAAGTCTCAAGTAAACATTAGCGATTATTATCAGAAAGTTACATTGATGCATTTGCCTAATTTTTTAAGTAAATGTGTTTATTATATTATTTTTCTATTATGCCATAGGTACAATATATGTTTTATATGAATTCTTTGGGGACGTTTCTATCGTATAGTAACAGAATTGGATATATTAGGTTGGGGAAAAAGTAATTCATTATTTGGCCGATAGATGGGATTACCGACATATATCTTGTATTTATCATATTAAGTCAAGGTTATACTCGTAGAGAGGAATTTCCCTACAAAACAAGTGCATTTGCCATTGTTGTGATTGCTTTAGTTGAGAGTTATATTGTTAAAGATGGAGGAGAACAAAGAAAATGCTGGATATGCTTTACAATATTATTTCGATATATGCGGTTGAAATTGTAAATGGTACCAATACTGTACCAGCCAATCAAGCGCAATTTTAGTTTCGTTAATTTCGTTCCGTGAAAAGATGTGAAAGATGCATCATGCACTAGAGGGCATATCGTCGAAATTGTCAATAAAATCCTGGAAATGGTTGAAGAAGACTAGCATAAAGCTGCCGTAGTATCGCCCAGAAACTAAAGATCGACCACAAAACAGTTTAAAATCATTTGCATAAAGCTGGATTCAAAAAGAAGCTTGATGTTTAGGTGCCACGCGAGTTAACGAAAGAAAACTCGATGAACCTTGTTTTCATCTGCGAATCATTGGCCAATTGGACCGATTGAAAGCAGTAATCGACCAGACGAGACAAATATTGGCCAATAGGAGAGGTGTCGTGTTCCCCAGGGACAATGACAGACCTCACATCCATAATGACCCACCCATGAAGGTTGGTTGGGAAGTTCTTATGGATCCACCTTATAGTCCGACCCTGGCCCCAAGTGATTAGCATCTGTTTTTGTCTATGTCAAACGCTCTTAGCGGTGTGAAATTGGCCTCAAGAGAGGCATGTGAAAATTGGTTATCTCCGTTTTTTGCCATTTTAAATAAAGTCTCAAAATGAACGTAAAAATGAATATAGACCCCTAAGAGAGCTTAAATCGAGAGCTTAAATACCCTTCCGTTTCGAAAAAATTAGGGAATTTCTAACAATTTCTATAGTATTATTAAATTTAGTTTGATTTTGTAAACTTCTTATAACTTTCTAATATCATTTTAGTATTAAAAATAAAAAATTCCCCCCATTTAGTGTTATCCAGAACAACTACGTGAACGTAGCGGTCCTTGGCTGAATAAAACGAGCGGAGAATCTAGAGTATTATACCTACAATTGTTATCATTTTCACTTCTCAATTTCTTATTAATTCTATATTGGTTTTACATAATTCGATTCCGTGCCCCCTAGCCCCTTGTCTGGGTTTCTCGCTCTCTCTAGAAATCAAATCAGGGATTCCCAACTCTTTCTTGGGTTCATCAAGCTGGCTTGCATTACCATTAGTACTTGTATTGCTACAGTACATGTCGGATGATAAAATAAGCTTCCCTTAACAGTGCATTATCCCAGCCAATCATTGGATTCCTCCATCCCATAAAACGAAACCATTTTATTCGCTATATATCATGTCAACAAAACTTAAAAATACACCTACGACATTGGAATTGTCAAATTACTCTATCAACTAATTTTCTAATGGATTTTACCAACTTGCCCCCCCTTCTTCCGCTTTACTTTTTCTAGCAGATCCTAAAGTCAAATATATGAAAATGTAATCAATAAAAGACCTTTCGTAAAAAAATTATCGAATATTGAAAACCGAAAATAATCGAAATAAATCTCCAAAAGTTCTTTATAGAAAATCTAATAATTGACAAATACAACAACAATTATTGACAAGCATACAAATCAGTTATTGATGCACACAATCACCATCGGTATATTATTGCAATATCACACACGCGCACACACATACAATATTTGAACCATACACACCAACACAAACAGACTTATTATTACACAAATTATAGGAGTAATACCAACCTGTTGTGAGTCGATCAGTAATCTATTATTGAGAGACGATTTTTTTTTATTAGAATGTTGTTTGTATGCCGGGTGATAAACTAATTTGCTGGGATCATATCGTGTCATTTTGGAGTTGACGACCAATCGGTTGGTGTCAGTAGTTGAAGATGGGCTATTACCGACCACGTCGATATCCATATCGGATTTTGTAGTTGATGCTGAACAATTGTTCTTTGCTGGTTTATAGTTAATTTTAGGTTGTGCGGATTGAAATTTATTGTTTGTCGAATGGATAAACTCTTCTTTGTCTATTTAAAAATTGAAAATATGGAACTCAGAATATATTTTTTTTAATACTGATTTCCGAATACAAATTTGAAGTGCTTGTAAAAGGTTTTATTAATTCCTCTTCAAGATTTTGTGAATCTGCTTTGTCATATGAGTAGGCTTTTTTCTTAGTAATTACAGGAGAATCAGAAAAGAATTCCTCTTCTGTGGGATCTTCTTCAATTGATAACGGTGTACTGTTATTAGTCGCCCGTTTTCTTTCATCTGCCGACATTAACTAATTTATCATAATTGATTAATTAACAGATTTTTTGATTCAATGATACGAACTTTATTTTGTTGAAAATTTGGACTTGTTGAAGAAAAATAATTTTCAATAACAGTCAACTCAAGACTTACACCACGACAAGATTTAATAATATTATATAAATCTGCATGAGTTTTCCCTTTGACTAAATTTGAATTTATAGCTACTAAACCATCTCCAGGCCGCAAACCTGCAGAGTCAGCTGGCCCATTAGGAATTACTTTACTAACAGGTGCTGCATCAGAATAAACATTACCTGTAGCAAAAGTTTATTTAAATATTAATTTCAAAGTAACAATGAATAAAAAAGTTAAAAAATAAAAATAACCTAAATCTTTAATGGAAAACATATATCCTGTTTCTGATTTATGAATAATAACCCTTCGCAATTTGTCCATTTTAGATTTACAAAAGAAATTTAAATTTATGATATAAATTCATAAATTTAAAAATTTAAATAACTGAAAAATTGTTATTTATTCAAGTAATAATTTTTAATAGTATAGTAATATTATTAATAGACTATTAATAAAATTAATTTACATTCATCGCCGCTTTAATTATTATAATAATTGAAGAGAAATATTTAAACGAACGAATTAATTTTTAATTGAAATTATATTTTTAAGAAAAATCATTTATAAGGTATAAAAATTATTTGAGTTTTTTTCACTTTATTAATCAGATTTTATTACAAATAATTTTCAGTGAATTAATTTTTATTGAAAGTTTTATTTTGCAATTCAGAATTATACAATTAGGTTTAATTTAAAATAAAAATTTATTTTGAAAGAAACGTCCTTAAAGCCATTATTCGTTTTCTAAAAAAACTTTAAACTTAACTACATAACTTCAATATGAATACATGTAACACGCAGAATTTTCCTTGCCAACTCTCACATTTTTGCCGGGAGTCTCCTGGAATATCGGCTTTCGTCTCCCGTCTCCCAGTTAACTATAACCCGAGAGATGTAAATCTCCCGTCTTTCCGTTTTCACAATATTTTACAACTTTTCATGAAAAAGTGCAGTTTAGAAATTTTAACTTTTATTTGATTTCTCTAAAAAAATGATAGTCAAGATTATTTTTGCTCGCAGTCACCGGAAGTTTAAGTTGTTTGTTCGCGGCAAGCGATTTAATGTTTTTCTTCTTACTCACGTTATTGGTCTGTCACTGTCAGGTTTTTTCACTATTAAAATGTAAAATATGTAAAATGTAATATGTAAAAATAATTGTATGGTATTAGTCATCATATAGTTAAAATCACTAACATGTGTAAACCAAAAAAAGTGAAAAAATGTTATATTATTTCTTAAGCGTTATATTGTTCGCAATTTATAATCTCCCTTGTTCGAGGTTGTGGGAGTTGGCAACCCTACGCGAATTTGAAGTTGAATTTGAAATAATGATTCTTTGGAATTATTTGGCTGATGAACCTCGTCTTGACTGTAGGTTTAAACTTAAAATAAAATTAATATCATTTAGAAATCCAATTGCATAAAAGACTAACTTTGCGCGTTGTTACTTATCTTCGTCCCTTTAAGTTTCAAAAAGCTGTTGGTGCTTAGGGAACGTGTCATATAAATGTTCTACGGTTGCTTATGTATGTGACAATGACTCTTTCCTAAACGCCTTCATGATTATTTTACTTTAAACCATCTGAATATCCATGGAAACAACCATGTTGGTAATATACGCAGTGGCTGAAAATCAATGGGCAGGTGAGCTCTACTACTAAAACTACTCCTCATTGTATTTTCATTTTCGAGTCCTGGACTGCTGATAGAAGGTCTTACGTCACTTTTTATTTTCAATCTTTTTTTAGATTATTGTCCTTCCTCATTCGATTGGTTATGGTCCTCATTACTGGCGGTTATTCAATGTTACTTTTGAAATTCTTGCGAGGGTATCCGCTCTTATTTCCCAGTTTATAAATGTTGTCGTAGATTTTCTATAATAATCTATGTTATTCAGTGTACTCTTCAAATTTTTGAGCAAGGATCTGCATATATTTCCAATGCTGACCTATGTTGATCTAATTACTACCTACTCGAGACAGATTTTCGTTATAACAGTCAATTTATATTTGATTATTAACAAAATTGCCAAAACCATGATTGTTTTCGTCATTTCTACTACCATTATTACAGTCTTCAAAAAGCTATAAAGCAGCTTTATCACCTAAACCTCTCCAATTGTATGAAAATTTCTATTATTGATATCATTATCATTCTAAAACTCCGAAAAATCATTTATGTTAGCAAATCAAATATTAACAGACAACTCAGTTAGTACTCAATCCGAAACGATACAACAGCTACAACCCTACAGAATGAAAAATAGTTTACCTTAATTTATTATTGTAAAATTTTATTAAGATAAAATTTTATTTCGTAAAGTTACTCATATTAACATTAAACCTGTAATGATTTTTCAAATTGACTATGAAGAAAATTTTAATAAAAGTTTTGTTAATAATTATAAAAAATTTTCAAATAATATTGGTTAAAAGTTTAAACATAAATGTATTAGTAATATTCTTTTCAACTGAAAAAATAAAAATTATCTTGACCAACAAATTATTTTTTTAAAAATAATTTAATCATAAAAATTATCTAGATTAACTTGAAAAAGCCAGTGCCGAAAATTCGTGAGTATCAACAAACATCGATATACATCTGATTTATAGTCTTCAAGCTCTCTTTTTAATAAATTCAATGGAAAAAATAATCAGTGGTGAAATTGGAAGAAAAAAAAGTTCTTATAATAACTAGATATTCTAAAAATCAACTGGAATATATTAAACAAAAGAAATATTTAATTTACTGTTTTAATAATTACTTCTTAGTTACTAAATTTGTATGCAACTATCAATTTAAAATATTTTTGACAATATTTAATTTATATTTTTATTTGAAATTATTTATTGCAAAATATGTTTGTCTATTTAAGTAAAAAGGTTAACTAAATTTTTATTCGATTATTGAAATAATTAACGACATCAATGTGATTTCAGATTTCAATTCCAAACGATGTTCAATTGACTACACTATCATGGAACACAAATAAAGGCTATATTGCATGTGGTGGTATTGACGGACTTTTAAAAGTTCTAAAGTTAGATCCACAAATTAATGGTAACACTAGAGGAATCGCTGCTCCAACAACTTTAACAATGAATGAAACCTTAGAAGAACATAAAAGTATTTCTAAAATGAATAAATTAAAATATTATCATTTATTGTATTAGGTACGTTAACAAAAATTACTTGGAATGAAAAATTTGATAAAATGACAAGTGCTGATGAACATGGCGTGATCATAGTTTGGATTCTATTTAAAAATAGCTGGCACCAAGAAATGATCAATAACTCCAACTCACATAGAGTTAACGGAATTAAAGTGAAAAGTTTTATATAAAATATAATGAGTGAAAAATTTCACATAAGTAATGAAACTGGTATAAAAATATAACCCAACTCAATAAGGTCCTATTTCCATAACACGTGACTCATAAGTTTCTTTTATTAATCTTTTGACAGTTGCAAACACAAATACACGTTTTAACCAATAACCAATGAAGGAAGCATATGGAAATTCTGTTCTTTAAAAATTGACCAAGTAAATTCTTTTTCCTTATCCTTTACCTACAGCAAGCATAAATCTACTTTTTGAACAAAAAGTAATAATAAAGCACATAAATTTTTGGAGTCATATAAAAATTGGAGAAGGGTAATCAATTATTAATATTTTAACTTTTCATGCATGAATAATTATTCCATAAATAAAATATTCTATTCTTTCATACAGCAGAAAATTACTACTACAAAATTTCCTAATATGACACTAAAATATGAGCGACATCTCTCGGCAAATAAAACTGCATTATGATTGGATAAAACCTATTGACAAATCAAATTAAATGTCGAAATTTATGCATTTATTTAAATGGTTCAAGGTAGATGGTTAAATATTAGTGTATATAATAAATATGCTTTTAATATTTCATACTAATTAATTATTCATTTATCCATCAAATTTACAAAAATTGTATTCTTAGATAATTGATACAGTATACCAAAACTATTATAGTAATTTCATGTCCATGGTACTTTTGACATTATTGTATAATATAAAATTTCTACACTTGTTACAATACAATTTTAAAACTACGCGCAAAAATGTGAAATATGGGAAGATAAATAACATATTACTCATTTCCCTAACTTTGATACTTTATTAATGCTATTTTAATAGCGGTGAATGGTTGATTGAGTGCTATTGAATTCATCATCTAGGTTTATACTATTGAAGGTTTATACTTCAACTATACTTTTCAACATTACCTCATTACATTCAATTGATTGTCCTGCATAGGTTCACCTTATAGACCAGGGGTGGGCACGCATGAGGTCCTCGAGAGTCAAATACAGGTTTTCCCTGTATTACAAAGAGCCACAACAAAATATTTACTAAAAATTCAGATCTCAATGGGAACCAAACACCTCATCTAAGAGCCGCACTTGCCCATCTCTTTTATAGACTATAGTCACTATATCAGAATTTCTGAAACCAAAATTAGCATCTATCTGTCTTTTCATCATCAGTTTTAAATTTTATAATAATACAATATAACATCTTAAAAAAATCTTATTTTTTATAACAAAGCCTAAAAATTTTAAAAGACAATGTTACCGTTATTAAATGAATCAACTTTTTAACTTTTAATTATGTTAAATTATGATTTGAAGGAAAACTGCAAAACCTATGATATGACTGTGTAAATGCGAAGTTAGTTTAAGTATTGGCACTTGTTTGGAAGAATATTATACATAGAGTTTCTAATGTTTCCTATATTTCATTATTTTTTAATTTTCCTGTATAAAATGGACGTTTTAATGAAAAAATACTTCACCTCAAACTTTTGTATTTCTCATAAATTAATCGCAGTCAAAGTGTTATTTACTTTCTCACGCCAAGATAGATTTTGACAAGTAACTTTGGAACCATAATGTTGACTTCTCAGGGTTTTTTTTAAATGTTTTTTTAAATGTTTTTAAAAATCTTTTTAAAACGGAAGAGAAAGCATTGAAAATCTTATCCAGCTTTGCCCTGGGCAGTCATTAAAGTTCAGTTATACAAATTTCTTGTACAAAAACTAACATAAACATATGAACCTCAATCATTAATAGTTGATAACTAGGTCACTTTGATCCCTCGATGCTCCTGTAGCCCTACATACAATCCTACCTCACTGAAATTAAAATTTTATGCAAACCTTCCCCGATAAACTTTTGCGTAAAACACTTCCTTATCTTGACCAATTTTTATCGAGGTGTAATCTACGTGGTTCGGGTAAAGGGTTGTCAAAAAGCATGAACATTTTGTTATTCAAACCCACCCAGAGGAACACACTTTGTTTCTGATAATTTTCTGAATTATGCTGTTTACTGGTACTTTGCTTAGTAACCAGAAAACAGGAGCAGTAAATAAAGTACCCCATGGGGTAAAAATTTTTGTGTAAAAAGTAGCCTACAAACTCAGTTTGAATAAAAGAGGAATCTGTGCAAATTTGGTTAAGATATCTTCAGAAATTTGGATTTGTATAGCAAACATACAGACAGACACACACACACACATACTCACGATTACACATATATATATATATATACAGGTAACCCTCGATTAACACGGTACTTGAATAACACGATTTCGCTTTAACACGGTTAAAATATTGCGGCACACCCTTGTCTAACACGATATTTTTTAGCACGGTTTTGATTTTACACGGCTTCAAAATTGATGAAAACCCTTAATTAACACGGTTGCAAAATTCAAATTTGTAAAATCTTAGTTGACTTTTTTATGTACATATACGTATATAAATAAATATATGTAATGTAATGTACATTTTCAAAATTGTACAATCTTAGTTGGCTTGTTTTTTTTTAAATATGTTAACATATGTAATGTACGTTTTCAAATTTTCTCAATCGCAGTAACTGTTTCTTATGTTTTTATATTTTATGTCCAAGCCAGTCAAGTCATACATTATTGATTTCTTGTAGTGAAAAGAAGTAATTTTTAAAAAATAAAAATTGATTTTTAATAAATAAAAGTGATTAATTTTATTTAAAAGTTTAATTTTGTTTAATTCTTTATAATTCCCATTTCAAATTTTATTCAAGCAAGATTTTTTAGTGGTCGTGGACTATACATATTAAGTTGAACAACAGCGAATTTGTAAGATTTTTTCTTAATTAATATTCTATTGTAAAATTCATAAATTTCTAGAAAACTAGCCCGTCATGCCGAAAGCAACCAAAACAAAATTAAAAAGAAATGCAATATCTCTTGGTCAAAAAGTTGAAATTTTAGATCGTTTAAGAAAAGGTGAAGGATCAACTTTAGTTGCCAAAGCTTTTGGATTCAATGAAGCAACTATACGAACTATAAAAAAAAATGAAGAAAAAATAAGGAAAAGCGTTGCAGCTGCATCTTCCATAAGTGCAAAGAAAACATCTCATGCTCGAGACGTTATTATGGAAATGATGGAAAAAGCTTTAATGATTTGGATAGAGGACAATACGCAAAAGCGACTAATGAAGTGTCAGAAAATTATTTAAGCGATGAAGAAGCACCAGTAAAAATGAATCAGCCACACATTACACATTTTTTCAGAGATTTTGAGAGTGATGATGAAGTTGAAAGTGATTATGATGGAATTTGTTAACCTTATCTATGGTCAATTTAAATTATGCCATATTTTTATTTTGATATTTATGCAAAATGAATTAATTTATGCAAAATGAATGAATTTATGCAAAATGAATGAATTTATTTTACTATTTTTTGTTATTTTTTGATTTCAAGTCTATTTGTATTTCAATCTTCTTTTTTTGTACTGGATGCATGAAAATAATAAAAACTATCAAAAACATAAATAATTTTTTAAATTTTTTGGAACCAAACCCCATGAATTGTATTAATTGTTAGTCTCGATTAACACGATTTTAATTAGCACGGAGAATTCTTGGAACCAAACTACCGTGTTAATCGAGGGTTACCTGTAATTGTTATATAAATAAATAAATAATATATATATATATATATATATATATATATATATATATATATATATATATATATATATATATATATTAGATTGTATATATAAGATTGACATTTCATAATGCAAATTGTATTTTTTCTAAGTAACAATAAAAAATGAGAGATGAGAATTTTTTAATAAAAGAAATGATTTTATCATATTTTGCATTAAAGTTTTTCCCGAAAAAATTGGGCTGAATAGAGTTACTTAAATTTTTTTTAATTATTTAATAAACTTTGAAATTATTTTTGCATTCAGTAAACTATAATCTTTTTACGAAATTTTACTTTATAATATTGTAGTGGAATCCAGACGGAGAAAAAATATGCATTGCATATGAGGATGGTTCTATTATAATAGGATCAGTTGATGGAAATAGGATTTGGGGCAAAGTAATTCCAGATAAATTATCTCACGTGGAATGGTCTCCAGATAGTCGATTATTAATATTTGGCTTATTGGATGGCCAAATTCATATATATGATAGTGGCGGAAATAAAATTGTACATTTAAAGCGAATGAAATTCAGAGTATTATTATAAAATTTAGGGATTACTAAAAAATTATTGTACTACCAACGAAAATCCAATAAAAATAGTTGGGATTGAATGGTATAAAGGCGAAAAGGGTTACATGTGTAAAAATTGCCCTTGTCTTGCTGTCTGCTATAGCAGTGGTTGTTGTCAAATAATGCGCAATGAAAATGATGAATGTAAAAATATTACTTTAATACATCTACGTTAACTTTTAAAAAGATCCAATTCTCATTAATACCAGATTAGAAGCGAAATGTTTGGCGTGGAATGGAAATGGAACGGTGTTAGCCATAGGAGGTCTACCAGTTGGTCAGGTTACGAATAAAGATTTCAATCTAATTCAATTTTACAATCCATTTGGCTATGTTAGTTTAATAACATTTTTATATTTTATTATTATTTTAATTAAAATTACGATTTTAATTTGATAAATTAATATTTGAATAGTTTTTGGTTTGTCTAAATAAATTACTAAATAACATTGAAATATTTCATTTAAAATAATTGAACAATTTATTTAAAGAGATACTTGATGTATAGGAATTTAATGAGGCAATTTTAAAAGTAACTTACATGACCGTTCGCTGTTGGTATGTTCAAGGGGTGCAACTCACCGGATCAGGGTTGTACTGTGGCCATAAGAAAAGAAAACAATGAGAAAATGATAAATCTTTAATTTAATTTTTTTTAAATTTCATTTTATTTCTTTAAATTAATTTCATTTTATAATTTCGACCCGAATTTTACATTCTAAACAGAACTGGTAATATGATAAACGCACAAATACCAAGATTGGGTATCCGAAGATTCGATAGACTCTATAGTTTTTCCTAATGCATTAACCATATCTATCTATCTATCTATCTATCTATCTATCTATCTTTCTATCTATCTATCTATCTATTTATCTATCTATCTATCTATCTATCTATCTATCTATCTATCTATCTATCTATCTATCTATCTATCTATCTATCTATCTATCTATCTATCTATCTATCTATCTATCTATCTATCTATCTATCTATCTATCTATCTATCTATCTATCTATCTATCTATCTATCTATCTATCTATCTATCTATCTATCTATATATTTCATGACAAATAAGTGCATCATGTTCTTTTAGTAAATTGTAGTTAATTGGAAATTAATGTTGTTCAACAATGTGTGAAAAACGATTAAATACACAATATAAATTTGGAAAACATTGTTTAGCACTTTCGCGAGTGGCGAACCCTTATATAAGTAAGTCTGGAGTTGTAAAATGTATAACTTGTGTATAGAACTGCGAGCGAAGAAAAGATCACACGACGTGCTATACACTTAATATCAACAAATCCCGTCATTCCAGTTGAAGTTTTTTAAAATTGTGATTTTACTATAAAAGACCATATTTAAATATGTCAATTTATATTTTAAAATTTCTTTTATTAGTCTTTTTTACTTAAAAAAAAGTATGCTTTTTATACTATTAAAAATTATTTTGAATCCCAAAACATTTCTTGCACCCAGACCTTTTTTTATAGGTAGCCAACCTTTTTTTTACTTATTTATGGATCTAAAATTTAAACGATGAATTCTTTAATGACCAGAATTCTATAGCATGAATGCTTCATCTGTCAATCTGGTTAGATAAACATTCATAAATATATATCCAGGGCCGGAATTAGATCTGATAAGGCCCTAGGCTATTTGAAATATGGGGCCCTGTATTAATTATAATTATAAACAAACATTTAAAAGTAATATAATTCATGTAATTTTTTCAATTTAGAATTTTCTATCATACTAACATTACTTACCAGCAAGCGATGTTTTTATAATAAATAGTATTTACAAAGAGAAAATTAACAATACAATCTTAAATCTTAGATTACTTAAATGAATAAATGAAGCATTTGTATAACTCACGGTCAGTTGAATCCATTCAACGAATTAAGCAAATAGGTCATCTACACTGTTATACAGGTTATTGCGAAAAGGTTCCATTCAGGGGCGCTCCAAGCGGGTGTGCAACGCGTGCGTTGCACGCAGGCGGCCGTTTGAAAGGGCAGCATATTTAAAATAAAAACCATTTGCAAAAAAAATTTCATTTTGTAAATTAAAAAAAATTACGACTATTTTGTCATTGAACACATCCATTGTGTGTGTGGTGTCATTGAACGCACTCCAGCTTAATTTTCATATATCTCTCATTATCTTGTCAAAGTCATTTAGTGTTTTAATTTTTGAATCAAATCAACATTTCAAGTTTTAAAATTTGTAAAAATCAATAAGAAATTTTTATGTAAAAAATATTAGAGATATACATTACAACTTTTTATATTAGAAAGCAGGATTATATTATAGAATTTGTTAAGTATAAATCAATGTTTTCTATATTTTTGTTGACCAATATTGTTGTGATGTACGTTAGATATTTATTATTTGTATGATTTGCACCATTAGATATGCCCGGAAGAAAAATTTAACGTTTATTTTTTATTCTAATTAAAATGTTATTTTTATGTTGGATTATAGAAATTTTTTTAAAGAAAGGATGGGGAGCGGCAGGAAATTATTTTGCACGCAGGCGGCCTAACTGCTCGGCGCACCTCTGGTTCCATTTATATAAAATTTATTTTTCTGTCGTTCTCAGTATGTGTATGTGTTCTACAAAAATGAATTTTTTCAAAATAATTTTAATTCCTCTTTCCAATTAACAACTTTTACATTTGAAATATACATCTATATATTATAATATTATTATTTAATCATATGAATAATTTTTAGCAGAAGTGAGTTAGATTTACAAAAATAATATCTAACAATTCACTTAAATAAATAGTTTTTTCGGAGTAAATTAATAATTATGAGATTTAACATTTGTCACTGACCCAATTTTAAAAATTTTTATTTTTGGAATTTTCTATATTCAATAAATAATTTAAAAAAAATCCCATTTTTAGCATTTGAGAACTTTAAAAGTTATTTCAACAAAACTTCATTCGTGTAGTTGGGACAGTGAATCTCTTCGTTTGGCCATAGCAGTCGACTCGTCTATATATTTTGCAAACATTCGTCCATCGTACAAATGGGCATATTGTAATGATACAATAATTTATGCGTTTACTAAACCCGAACAATGCCATTATTGTGTGATTTTTTGGAATTCTAAACTTGATTCGGTAGAATATTTTTTATTTATATTTTACATTTGTTTCTTACCTTAGTTTCAAACAAAATATTTCTATAATTTAAAAGCTATAATTTCGAACGGAATATTATGTACCATAATTTATCAAGCTGATGCTGACAGTAAACAAAAGGTATATTTTCTATTTATATATATGATGAATATATTTAATTTTTTAATAGTAAAATTGCACTAAAATGTGAAAAAATAAAATCTAGAAAAATTAATTTTTCTAACCATCATATAGGATTTTTCTTATTGTTATTTATAATATTTATCTTATTATTTTCAAATTATTTAACTTTTGTTATTTGGAATGATAATGACTTTGAAAATTACCGTATATACTTGCATATAAGTCGAGAAATTTACGTCAAATTTTCAAGTCAAAATAGCCACTTCGACTTATACGCGGGTCAAAAAACGTACAAATTAATTTTTAATGAAATCATTAAACCTATTTTTATTTTTGTTACTTTGACTTATACGCGGGTTTCCAATTTAGGACTTAAAAACCTCTTAAAATTTACTCGACTTATACGCGAGTATATATGGTACGTCTATTTTTAAAGAATATATATTATTGATAAATCATGTCAGTATCAGTTGTAAAATGATTATTTAACGCAAAATGGCTTGAACTATAAAAACTGTTACAAAAGTACCGGTGAAAAAGCTTCAAAGAAAGACTTGGCTACTAAACTGTGCACAAAAGTACAGATATTGTTAAGAAACTGTGTGAAAACTAGAAAGGTAGTGAATTATAGATTAGGAAATTGCCTTTTCAATATTTGGAGAGAGAACATATTCAAAGTGTTCATGGGATATTTCCAGCTTTCAAATATCTTTAAATCAATGTTTTCTATTTGGTACAAACTCTTTATTTATTTATTAAATGTGTATTATTTCTTGGTCACTAGAATTATTAACTCGGCCTCTAATTTTTATCACTTAACTTTATTTATTGTGCACTTAATTATAATTCGTAAGTATGGAGAAACTGAAGTTTACAGATGCAACCAGGTAAAACGTCGAAGACCGCTATGCACTTCAATTCCTAAATTGGCTTTTTCTAACGTTGATAAGTCTGTCATGGACAAGGTTGTTAGAAGAAGACATAGTTTCACAGAAATCTTTATTCACTACAAAAATCTAAACGGAACACACAATCGTTATACTATTTATAGTACATTGAATTGCGTAATCTACAAAAGGGAGAATTATTAGTTTAAGTGATACTGTTGACACAGAAGACAAACATACTTACTTAATTTAGTTATACAAGCATTCCCGCATCATTCAATAGATATCAAGGTCTAGTGACCTGGTTATGTAAGTAATTCGTTGGAAATTATTATATCATCTTACAAAGGTATTAGCTGATGAACACAATGATGACTCTATCAACGATAAAGCGGCTGAGTTAAGTAAAGCTAAGATAGTAATATTCCCTAAAGTTAAAGGGCTACTTGAAACTTACATTAAGTTAAAGATATTGGCATCTAAAACTATTTTTGTGATCACTATTATTTATTTTAAGTGATCAAGTAAAATACGAGACGAAAATATTAAAAGTTAAGTGATTATAAAAATTATAAAAATAACCATAAAAATAACCATAAAAATAACCATAAAAATAACCATAAAAATAATTATAAAAATAACCAACCTTTATTAAATAGCACTTAAAAGACATTTCCAAAGATTGATGTTAAATAATAGACATTGGATCCTAAATGAAGATGAATTAAATCATAAATAAAAACAGATCAAAGGTGAAGGAGTTTACCATTAAAGATTACTTTTACTTATTCAAAGATTTAAAAATGATTCCATAACCCCAAATCAGATGTATCTGATATTCAACATCCTGAACACTTGGAACCGAATAAAACAGATATTTTAGTATAATAAAATTTAATCACATTATATTGATGGAATCGTCACCTGGAATTTTAATTTCCTTTAAACCCTCTTAAAAATATTTTTCACTTCTATAATTGAGAATNCCTTGCTTATTCTTTAGAACATAGCTTCTGTCATGTCGTTTTCCAGTTATTTCATAAGGCCCTTCATAACGTTCATCCATCTTTCTAGTATTTTCTTTTTTAACCAATACTTGGTCTCCAACTTCAAAATTCCTATAATTTTGTGTAATTAAATTCTTTTCTATGTTTTGTTTATGTTTAATTCCCTCCACGATCTCCCTTCCCCGATTATTAGCATCATTATTTTGTATATCCAAATTCTCTTTTTCCATCCATTGTCTACAAATATTCCGCCCAAATATTATTTCAGAAGGGGAAAATCCGGTTCTCTGCTGTATTGTCGCATTTAACATAAATTCCACATCTGGCAATATTTCTGCCCAATCTTTATGCCGTTTGTCTTTTAACGTAATTGCAATTGCATCCCTTATAGTTCTAAATTGCCTCTCAACTAAACCGTTTGTACTATGATGATATGGGCTTGAATATATTATTGTAATATGATGAGTTTTCAACACTTCTAAAAGGAGTTGAGATTCAAATGTTTTTCCTCTATCGTAGTGAATGATTTTAGGGGCACCAAATTTCAAAATCCAATTTTCTCTTAAAATCTTTGCCGTCGTCTTTTCATCCTGATGAGCAACTGCCGTCAATGATATATACCTACTGAATTGATCAATTATAGCTAAAATATATTGTTTTCCATGAATTGTTTTCTTAAATGGTCCGCAGAAATCAATAAATATCTCTTTGAAAACTTCATCTGTACTCTGTTTAATCAGCGGTTCTTTTGTTCGTCTTGTCCACGTCTTCCGTTTCTGACACTGTTCACAATTTTCAATCACTCTTCTAACTTCATTTTCACTAATTTTCATTTTCATATTTTTCCGTGCATATTCGTAAATTTTTTTTACCCCTGCGTGACATAAGTCTTTATGTATATTAAAAATTATACCTTCGTTATTTACTTTTATTTCTTGGTACATATTTTCTATGGCCAATATTTTAGTTTTATTTTTATCTACCTTGGCGTTTTCATGAACACTTTGGCACTGACTACATGAAGTACAGTCTTTTCTTGATAGGGCATCTGCGTTAGCATGCAATTCTCCTTTTCTGTATTCTAATTTGATATCTAGCCCACTTAAATAGTTAATCCATGTTTGGAATTGTGCTGTAATTGGCTTTTTTGTATTTATCATAAAGGTTATAGCTTTATGATCGGTTCTTAAAGTAAATCTTTTCCCATATAGATAGTGTTTGAAATGCTGAGTAAAAAGATAGATTGCAAGCAATTCCTTTCGCGTAATGCAGTAACCGATTTCGTGCTTATTCATTGTCTTTGATCCATATGCAATAACTTGTTCTTGTCCATTACTACTCAACTGCGAAAGCACTCCCCCAATCGTATCGAAACTAGCATCTGTATCTAAAATAAAGGTTTTTCGTAAATCCGGAAATCCTATTACTGGGGTAGACGTTAACGCTTTCTTTAGCGTGTTGAAATTTGTTTCACATTCTTCAGTCCATATAAGTTTATCTTTGTTAGACCCACATAACCTTTCTAATGGTCTTGCATACTTGGCGTAAGCTTTAACAAATTTTCGATAATAATTTGTTAAGCCTAGAAAGCTTCTTAAACGTTTAATACATTTTGGTTTTTCATATTCTTGCATTGCTTTTATCTTTTCATAATCTGTCTTAATACCATTTTTATTTATAATGTGTCCCAAAAATTTTATTTCTAGTTTGTTAAAACAACATTTTTCTAAGCTTATTTTCAAACCAGCTTCTTGAATCTTTCGAAAAACTCTTTCTAGTCTTTTTTTATGTTCGATTTCATTGTCTGCAAATATAAGAATATCGTCTAAATAGACAATTGCTTCTCTCCAATTAAGATCACCCAAAACTTGAGTCATTAATTTTTGAAAAGTTGCTGGGGCAGCTGCAATTCCAAAAGGCATTCGGTTAAAACAATATTGACCATCTTTTGTTGAAAATACAGTCTTTATTTTTGATTCCTCTTCTAATTCCACTTGATAATAAGCATTACCAAGATCGATAGTGCTAAATATCTGTGCTCCATTTAGGATATCCATCATCTCTTCAATATTTGGTATTGGAAATCGAGGTCTCTCCGTAATTGCATTTAGTGCCCGAAAATCCAAACATATTCTAATATCTGATTTATTCTTTTTTAACACACATACCAATGGGCTATTCCACACCGAGTCACATTTTTTTATAATTCCTGCTTCTTCCATGTCTTTTAGCATGTCTTGTATTTTGTGAGCAATATGAATCGGCTGACGTCTAGGATTAATTGTCACTGGGCTACCTCTAGTAACTATCTTATGTTTAATTAACTGTGTTTTTCCTACATCCCATTTATTTTTCATGAATATATCCGAAAATTCTTTAAGTAATTTATTAATCGTTGTGTCGATAATTCCTATCAAATTGTTTTCCTCTAAATTCATTAATTGATTTTTTAATTTTACTTTAGTTACTGCCTGTAATTTAATATCAAAACAATTCATCATTTCTACGCCTGCAATTACGCTCGGGTTAATCTTATTTGCCACAAAGAATCTTATTACCAATTCTAATCCCGAAATTCTCACTTTTAGTAATATTGTTCCTATGATTTTAAGTGTGCTCTCGTTTGCACATGTAACCATAATATTGGATTCCCCTATTTTATCACGCATCTTTAATTTACTAACAACATCTTCGCTAATCACGTTTATTCTAGCCCCGGTATCCAAAAGACAATCAACTTTTATTTTATTTTCCAACCAAATACCTACACTAGGTCTGCCATTCATTCTTTCGTAAACGAATTTAGGTGCAAAAGGTCTTTCTTTATTTTCATTAACTTTATTATTAATTATATCGATACTCATAATCTTATCAATTTTGTTATTAATTTCATAAAAACTATATTCAAAATAATTTTCAAAGTCAAAACATTCGCAATCATTCATAATTACATCATTAATTTTTAAATCATCTTTAAATTCATTCATTACGGAAATCTTGAAATCACAAGCATTCAAATTCAAACATTCTGTGTCAACAATATACTTACTCAAACCAAATTTATGGCTCCTAGCAACTCCCTTGAAACTGGAGCCTCCCCTTTTAGCTGTTCGCAATCTTTTTGCATGTCATCCTGCTGAATCAGCTCTCCTTCCTCGTATTCGTAGTCGTATATCGCATTGCATTGTCTTCGATGTGGTCCTCTGTCTGAGGATTGGTTTCTGCTTTGATATTGTCCTCTGGATCCAAATTGTTTTTGATTTCTATCATAATTTCTTCCGTTGTAATATGCTTCTGTTTTAACTGAATTTCTTCTGATGTCCCAACATTGATACTTGAAATGACCATTTTTGGAACATTGAGAGCATTTTACGTTTGGGCATTCTGCTCGAATATGTCCTTGCTCTCCACACGCCCAACATCTCTGCAGTTTAAATCCCCTGGTCCCGTTCTTCCAGTCACTTTTATTTGGCATATTGAAGTTCACGGCCTCATTGGTTCTAGAGTTAGAAAATATTGGCGTCTTATTCTGTTGGTACAACTGAGTTTTTCTCGGACTTTTGACTGTCTCCGCATATGATTTATTTTCATGTAGAGATGCTAAGGATGGTTCACTTGAAAGCTCTCTTTGAATTTCTTCCATTCTTTATATCACTTCCTTGGCCTTATCTACTGATTTAACGGTTACATGATGAAATTACATAAGACGAAATTACATAGGAAGAAATCACATAAGAAAAAATTACATAAGAAAAAATTACATAAGACGAAATTACATAAGACGAAATTACATAGAGAAGAAATTACATAAGAAAAAATTACATAGGAAAAATTTACATAAGAAAGAATACACAAAATTATTATTGCAAAGTAAAATTTGCTTATTGTTGATTCGTTCTATTATATATACTCGGAGTTTATCCGACAGAATGTTTTGACCCCTTAAAGGTACTGGTCGTAAGGGTATTGGTCACACTCAACCATTATTGGTTACATGATGAAATTACATAAGACGAAAAATTATAATTAATAATATTTATAAAGAAACTACAAATTTTATATTATGCTTAATTAAAAACATTAAATTTAAATAATAAATTTAAATAAATACTAATTCTGTGTAATTTTGTTTGTGTAATTTTTTCTTATGTAATTTCTTCCTATGTAATTTCGTCTTATGTAATTTCTTCTCTATGTAATTTCTTCTCTATGTAATTTCGTCTTATGTAATTTTTTCTTATGTAATTTTTTCTTATGTAATTTCTTCCTATGTAATTTCGTCCTATGTAATTTCTTCCTAACACCTGATTTAACTTCTCTTAATTTCAATTCTTTTTTTTGTTTCCATATCTTCCATTGCATTCTGCATTAAAAATAACATTAATGCCGGTTTTGTTAATTTGTGTCGAAGAACATTGTCGACGAGCTTTTCCACTTTATTGAAAAATTCGGTGCACGAGTCATTTCCTTTTCGATATCTTAAAGCTGCGTCTAGATCCATGGCTAGGTTTTTCCTTGGCTCGAACGCTTTTCTTAATCTTTCTTCATAGCCTGAATATTCGCTTTGTACTTCTTCATATTTCTGGATCAACTCTACCGACAGAAAGGCCTTGGTAACAATTTCTTGAATTTCTTGCGGTTGTTGAGTGAGTTCGAAAAATCTCTTCAATTCCAAAATAAAAATTTCTAAATCACCATTTGGCAGCAATTGATTAGGTGGCTTGATATAGTTCTGGAGTCCTGGCGTGGTCGCCATGTTAGAAGAAGACATAGTTTCACAGAAATCTTTATTCACTACAAAAATCTAAACGGAACACACAATCGTTATACTATTTATAGTACATTGAATTGCGTAATCTACAAAAGGGAGAATTATTAGTTTAAGTGATACTGTTGACACAGAAGACAAACATACTTACTTAATTTAGTTATACAAGCATTCCCGCATCATTCAATAGATATCAAGGTCTAGTGACCTGGTTATGTAAGTAATTCGTTGGAAATTATTATATCATCTTACAAAGGTATTAGCTGATGAACACAATGATGACTCTATCAACGATAAAGCGGCTGAGTTAAGTAAAGCTAAGATAGTAATATTCCCTAAAGTTAAAGGGCTACTTGAAACTTACATTAAGTTAAAGATATTGGCATCTAAAACTATTTTTGTGATCACTATTATTTATTTTAAGTGATCAAGTAAAATACGAGACGAAAATATTAAAAGTTAAGTGATTATAAAAATTATAAAAATAACCATAAAAATAACCATAAAAATAACCATAAAAATAACCATAAAAATAATTATAAAAATAACCAACCTTTATTAAATAGCACTTAAAAGACATTTCCAAAGATTGATGTTAAATAATAGACATTGGATCCTAAATGAAGATGAATTAAATCATAAATAAAAACAGATCAAAGGTGAAGGAGTTTACCATTAAAGATTACTTTTACTTATTCAAAGATTTAAAAATGATTCCATAACCCCAAATCAGATGTATCTGATATTCAACATCCTGAACACTTGGAACCGAATAAAACAGATATTTTAGTATAATAAAATTTAATCACATTATATTGATGGAATCGTCACCTGGAATTTTAATTTCCTTTAAACCCTCTTAAAAATATTTTTCACTTCTATAATTGAGAATTGTTGATGTAAGCAAAGATATTCAATACATTTCACAGTTCACAAACTTTTTTTTCAAAATGGAATTTTCTCGTGCTGATTAGAAATATATTAATTTCCATAGAAACAAGTTGTTATCTAAATACTTAATAAAATGTATTTACTTAGTACACCCTACTTGTTTGCAATTCAATTGGAACGCCAATAGATACCAAAGAATTGCCATTTGAACCATTATATCAGGTTATGACAGAGACTCATGTTATTGTTGCATCACAAAATATAATATATGCATGGCAGTTTAAGAAACCAGAAAATCTTCTGTCTATTGAAAGTCAAACCAAGCGTAAATCTACAATGGAGAAGTATTAACTACAAAATATTAATTTATTAATTTTTTCACAAGTTTTATTCATGTTGATGATATTTCGACACAAAAAGATGGCTCTTCATCTACGGAAAATAATTTACATAGTATTTTGAAAAAAATGTCTAATGATCCAATTTGCGCAATTTGTTCATCAAGGCGTACGCTTATAGTAGCAACAGAATCGGGGAAAATGAAACAATACTCAATGCCTCTAATGGAGTATGAAACTACTCACAAACTTCGAAGTAAACCTTTCAAACTTGAAATTAATTGCACTGGAAAGTAAGTTAGATTTCAAATTTCCTAAGTAAATATAAAATTATTTCTATTATTTCTATTCAATCTGTTTTGTTTAAAAAAAATAAATATTTTCAGAAATACGATCCGTACCAGCAATGCCACTTTAGAGGCATTATTGTCATTTTCTATTGTTTCCTTATTATAATCACTTTCATAGTGAGCATAGAATTTTTTAGTATACCATTTTTGAGCCTTGCACAAACTAATGTTTTTAATATTAAATTGCCGGTAGAGATTATTGTGTAACTTGAGTTCTAGGACACGCTTTTAAGTTGATGAGCTGGGAAAGTGAATTACAATTTATTTACAATTTATTTACAATTACAAACTTTCCTTACAACCACAATAACAAATAAATGCAATTATTTACTATAAAGATTTAGTGTGTAAAAAGAATAAAATATAGATTTTAAAAAGGAAAAATATAAGTTATAATTTTATAATTATATCACAATTTGAATTTGTTAAAAATTGTCATCTCATTTACGAATTTTGATAAAAAATTGACTTTTGGAAAAACTAGTTTTTGAATTTTTATCAAAGATTTATATCAGTATAATATTTCATTTTTCCACACATACGATCTGTTAGTTCTTGATATTTCATTTATATTCATTATGACTATAAATAAATAATATTATTATTGAAAAATATTTATTATAAAATTTTAAAGTGATATTCAATGTAATTTCTGATGAAAGACCAGTTTTGAGCTTATTTGGTTCAGTATCATCTAAGAAGCTCGATTTCACACAAGATCGAACTCAACAATTTTGTTGCTAAAATCCCAAAAGTCTGACCACTTTGAAATCAGGTCTCATCAAATATTACAATTTTTTGTATGCTTCTCTTAGCAAATGTATAAATACATTTAATATCCTAAAAACTAGTCGTATGAGAAATTCATCAATTTTGTTACCATTCAATCCTTCATTAGGATAGTTGTTAAATAGATTCGCAGATTACTGAAGGTGATTTCAAATGGCAATTGCCGAATTTATTTTAATAAAAACTTCTCATATGAAGTTTTAGTTTATTATTTATCAGAAAACTGACACACCATTATTATTCTCACTAATATTGGTCGAACCCTTCAGTCCATAATGTTCTCGAGCTCGAATACATATATGACGGAATATATTTATGACATCCATTACATGTCAGCTGATAAACAAGATCAGAATACAATTCAACCGGAGTTTTAGACTTATTTATAAACATATTGCTACATTTACAGGAATAAAACATGATCTTATAATTTGAATTTCCTAATTTCTTTCTTATCTTTCTCTTATAATCTATAAAACCTTCCAAGTACGGCAATACGAACACAAATTTAGGCTCATCACCAACGTTCTCTCTAAAGTGGGCGAATGCGCGGCCACACAATTTTGAAAGTACCTTCTCATAACCAATACACTCGTTATTAGATTTATTTATCTTACCATCTAACTCATTCATACCAATCAAATCACACCAAGACATTCTCAAACAATGATCGTTAGGGCCTTTAAAAAGTTTTCAGCAGTTTCTTTTATAATAATTAATAAAGATTATTTTGAAAACCCATTTTCCATCAACGACTCAAACAATTTATCAACACGTTATACAGAATTTTCAAAATTAAAAGCTTTATAATTCTATTTATATTCATTAGTTTCTATTGTATTCAAATTTTCTGTATACATTAAGACTAAATCAATAATAAATAAATATTTCAAAACAATCCAATAAAGTTACTGAGTTTTTAATTAAGCATTATTAAAACAAACATTCCATATTTTGAGACGGTTTTTAATTCAGCCAATAATTTTTAAAATCACTCAAATTTAAATATAACTCTAATTAAATAATGAGATAATTCCCAAATTATCATTTTTAAAATTATTTTTTGGCTCTAACGTTAACCATCTGCTATTTGAAAAAAAAGTGTTTATAATTCTATAAATCCCTAACGCCTATTTTTATTCATTTTAGCCGAGTCGCCAGCATTGATTTTGGGGGAATTTTATCATTTTTTGATCTAGACAAAAAATACACCGATGAAAACGGAGTAAGTGGACAAGGACAAATTGTAGAGAATTTTGAATATAAAGACGTCTGGGATATGAAATTTTCAGAAGTAAATTCTGATATATATATTATATACATTTAACATCTAAAACATATATAAATAAGGATAATTCTCATTTATTTGTCATGATGGAAAAAACGAAATTAAGAATCATTCAAGATGTCGAATCAGAAGAACCTGTTGTATTTTCTGGCTATATTTGTCAATTTAAAGAGTTAGAAGTTAAAGCCGTTTTATTGGATGAAATAATGAACGATCTTGATAAACCAAATAAAAATAATGTAGTCACCTTGGAAGCTAAGGTTTCTTTATTGACACTCAAAATTCATCGTTCTTATAAAAAAATGTTGATCTTAGATTCTTAGAGATTGTCGAAAACTTCTAGAAGAAGGAGAAATAGAAAAAGCAAAAGAATTTATTGAAGATCGCCCACATAACAAAATGTGGTATGTTTTTCTAGATTTTTTGTCTTTAACCATTCCTATATTATTTTAAAAATTAAAATTTAACTTATTATATATATATATATATATATATATATTTAAATAATTTTTTTTAAATATTTCTATATGATATTCAATTTTAGATATACTGATGTATATAAGTCATCAGTATATCTAATATAAATAAGCCACAACTGGTCACAAGATCTCCCATTCCCAAACATTCTTAATAGTCGCTAAAGGGCATCTCCAGCACAACCTTTTGGAACTAAAACTTCATTAGTAACCTGTTCTACCAGAAGCACCAACAGTTGATAAGCAGTTAAAAATGGCCATGGAATATTTTCGAAACCTTAACATCACACCAAACTCCCTCGTCAACCTAAAATTCTAGATGCCAGCTAACTTATCCGAATCAAAGTATGCTTGGATTTTGTGAGAATCCCCAACATCGCTGCAATCTCGTTATTACGGACCTTTTAAAGTAATAAAGATACATCGTTGATGATTGTCACAAAACTGTAAATCCTTACAGAGTCAAACCCTCTTTTTATCTAGATTACTGAGCTGATACAGTGTCGTTCTACTCTTTTAGGAGGGAACTGTATGCGGTGAATGCATCGTTTAAAAGTTAAATTAATTATTTAGGCGCTACACAAATATTGAATTAAATATTAACTCGTTTAGATAATATGTATTTGAAAATAGATTTTTCAAGTCACATGTTTGAGATAGAGAGGAAAAAGGGCATTGGAAATCCGAGAGATGGGAATCTCAAAAAATACATATGTCTCGACCGCGGTCAGCGATAACGGAATACCAATGAAACAGGGGGAAAAAGAGTGAATTATCAATAAGTGTCATCAAATGGAAAGGTATAAAAATTAAATACGAATTTGCAGAGACGAGAGAAAAATTTGCTAGAAAGAAATTTGTGAGAAATTTGAATTTACAAGGAGAGTAAAATAAATTGTTGAGAGTCAGAAGACAGTTGGTATTGAATTAGTAAATCAGTTGAGAAACTCAAATCAAGTTAAAATCAACCAGATCAATTTACCGGCAGTAGTCAAGTGGTTGTGTTCTTAGAATATTGTCATTGTTGTGCTATTCTTCCCGAAGGGTTGTAATAAGCATTTGAAACATTTGAGGTGGGTTGGAAATTAATATTGTTGAATTCTTTGTAATCAATTGTGACAATCAACAAAGTTTTTCGTCGTTGGTATTTGTCATTGTCGTTATTAAATAACACGCTCGGAGTCAGATCAGTGATTGGCAGCTTAATGATACCGACCAACTACCACATATTCAACATATTCTATTATTAAAAGGAACCCACCATAATCTTCTTTCCCGAGTTTCGAAATTTTCGTGATCAATGATCTACTATTTAATTTCTTATTTAAAATTTCCAAAGGGTTTCGTTCCAAATCCTTTTTTTATCAATGGTAACCAGAATCACGATTATTGTATTTGTTTGTTTTTGATTTTAGGAAAATGCTAGCAGAATATGCTTTGGAAAAATTGGACTTAGAAACAGCTGATCAAGCATTTGTTCGGTATACATATTATCCGGGAGTAAAGCTTGTGAAAAAGTTACAGAAACTTCAGAATAATAATTTGAAATTAGTAAAATATTTCCCCCGATCATTTCTTTTTAATATTTTAAATACATTTTTAAAGGCTGAAATTTCTATTTATTTTGGACGTTATGAAGAAGCGGAACATCGTTTCATGGCAATCGATCGTCCGGATTTGGTAATTGCAATGCTTAAATCGATAGGCGATTGGTCAAGGGTTCTACAATTGATGAAGTCTGGAAATAGCGCTTCTGATGCTGAAATGAATGAAGCTTGGAATGCGATTGGTTTACAATATTTCGTCAAACACAATTGGTTCGTTTTTGTTGTTGTAATATTTATCGATAATAAATAAATATTGATTTTTAAGGTCACAAGCGGTCAATTATTTTACCCAAGGAAGATGTTACGAGAAACTGGTAGAATGCTATTATTATTTGGAGGATTATTCCGGATTGGAAAGACTAGCCGAATTGCTTCCTGAAAATTCACCATTATTGTCAGAAATAGCGGAAATATTTGTCAATGCGGGAATGTGTGAACAGGCGGTGTTTACTTATGTGAAAGTAAAAACTAATTATAATTTTCTTTTTCAACTATTTATAGAGTTAATTTTATTTTAATCAATATTTCTATTTTTTAGTCTGATCAATTAAAAAGTGCAATTGATTGCTGTATTCAACTGAATCATTGGCAAACCGCTATAGACCTAGCTAAAAACCGAGATATGACCAATATAAATGAAATGTTAACGAGATATGCCAAGCAATTATTGGATAATAAGTGCCACGTTCAAGCCGTTGAGTTGTACAGAAGAGCAGGATGCTTTCTTGAAGCAGCGAAAATTATTGAGAAAGTAGGCGGGAATATATTTATAATAATTCCGGTTTAAAATTGATTGGCAAAAATAGATAGTTAAATAAATGTTTTTATTTTTATTTGTATTCTAACTTAAAGAAAAATCGAGCCAGAAATGCGTGAATTTAAAAAATTGCAAGTAAATGCAGAGTAAATATTTTGTTCGATTCATTTCGGTTTGAGGGCTGTCCATAAATGATGTCACACTTCTAATGGCAAGGAGGGAGGGGGGTACATATCACTAATAACTGGTAATGGAGGGGAGGGAAGGAGAGGTTACACAATTGTGATAGCTAGTTACATAGGAGGGAGGGAGGGAAAGGTCACAATTGTGATAGCTGGTTACATATGTATTTAATAATAACAGATTGTAAATTTATATATTTAACTTAAAATTGTTATTATATTGACAAAAAAACGTTGAAAATATATGTGATAACTATATCGATATCCGCATAGGTACGACCTATCTATAAATTTGTTTCTAATATTTTATCATTTAATCATATTTTGGACAATATGTCATTAATTTCAATACGTTTTACTAATGTGTATTTATTACTGGCATTTGTTGTCTAAATTTATCAGTAATCTCGGTTGTCATAATTATGGCTGAACAAACCCTAGACACAATGGCCTTTGACTTTGTTCTTCGAATTGACGTCCTAATAGAATTGGATGAAGAGTATGGGACGTTTCAGACATGCGGCAGTAAGGAAAATAATGCTGCAGTATATTTAAGTCTACATGACAATTTCTCATTCGGACACTTTTTGGGGTTACACATCGGTAACAACTGGTAACATATGAGGAAAGGTTGTAGGGGCTACACATCTGTGCCAACTTGTACCGAGAAAGGGGGAGGATAGGTTACACATCGGTAACAACTGGTAACATATGAGTGGGATGGAGAACTTACATATCCGTGATAATTTACAACGAAGGATGGAAGGTTGTAGGGGTTACTCATCTGTGCCAACTTGTACCGAAGGAGGGGAAGGAGAGGTTACACGTCAGTAACAACTCGTAACATAAGAAAGGGGTGGAGAGCTTACATATCTGTGATAATTTGCAACGAAGGAGGGATGGAGGGGGTTATACATCTGTGACCGCTTGTAACAAATAAACATCAACACTTAATCTAATAACGGTAATTGTTACTACAATTAAACAATTGCACATTAATATCGATTCTATGACAATCCAGAATGGACAATTTGATGCATAAAAAACCAACTGAAATCTTTTCATAGGTAATTAGTATTGAAATAAAATAAAACTAGGAAAACACTTTTTTTAAATCAAGAAATCAAAAAAAGATTTATACAAGAAAAAGTGATTTATGGAAATTTATTGATTTTTTGTAAGATCCGATAGTAAAATATGAACAATATGAACTATATAGTCTGAAGGAAACCGAGATAAATGGAATTATAAAAGTTCTTTCTCTTATATCCTGGGTAGATCGCACATTGAACAGTTTTTGATAGATCTTTTAGGTTTTTGTCACTCATAATAATTTCCTCATAATTCTAGTATGTTAAAATTTTAAAATTTATTACAGAAAAAGAAAGTCATTTGACATTTTGAAAGAAGTGTATTTTGTCAATTGTTTTTGGTACTTCTGTGTTATCTTACCCCCAAAAATTAAATTATAAAATACAATTAAAATAACAATATAAAAAATGAGAGAATACATTATTGATGACGTTATTGAACATTATTGAACATGAATTTATTAAGGCTATCTGTGATTTATGTGATTATGTGATTATGTGAGTTTATGTGGCGCAAACGTGTTCTAAGCAACAGTGCCGGTGTGTTCGACACTATTCTCAACGACATTGTGGTTTTCTGGCCACCTGGATGATCATTTACAAACTCTACAAACATTTGCTGAGTTTGTAACTGTGATTTAGAAAATGAATATAATAATTATATGTGTTCTTTTTTAATTTAATTTTTGGGGGTAAGATAACACGGAAGTACCTTGTTTTTTTAGTAATTGATTGATTCATGTCGTAAAAGTTTACAAATTAATTCGTAATGCCACATAAACCGAACATAGATGAACCATTAAATGAAATCAGGGTCTAAGGAAAATGTTAATAAATTGATTTAAATACGATGTAAGTCAATAAGTTCGTTTTAAAAATGGTTTAGTTTTGGTCGCAAAAGATCGACTTAAAGATCGGTTATGATCCCTGTTAATAATCTTACTTTAATGACCATGTAGGTAATAAATGACAATATATTAAATTTGAAAATGTGTCATTTGATAAAGCCCGAGTATAAGCAAACAAGAAAGGCAAACAAAGCGTCTATTACAACATTATTTCGGTAGGCCAATAGATGAGAACAAACGAGGAAAGAACATTTGGATGAAAAGTAAAAGGCATGATATTATTTCATTTTTTTTCGGATAACAGACAAGTAGATCAACATGGGAAAGCTGTCAAAGGAAAGACTGCTTAATTAATTACATAGGTTATGTCTTTAAAAATATATGCGAAATCAAATAAGGAACTAAGAAAAACTGAAAATCGGTGAAAAGGAAGATTTGTTATTTGGAAAATATCAATTAAAAGTGAATATTGTTGGAAAGATGTTGAAATTATTTCACAAACACGACTGAATGTGTTTATTGTAACTATATTATGCAAAGTAAGTCGAATTATTATCTGTATTGTATGTGAAAAAATTAGCTCTATTCCAAAGACATTATTCTAATATGACAAATTGTCTGTGTTCGCTATTGAAATCAAATGTTTATAATTATATTTTCTTTTTTTATATTCAAATTTAAAATAAGTAATGATCATTTTATGTGGTTGATATTGGAGTATTTCTCATCTAGTTGACTGAAAAAGAAGCTAAAACTTCAAAAAATTATTCCAAATTGAAGAAAATGTCAGTTTTAATTGGCCTTCTTATTGAGCAACATCATGATCAAAATAAAATACAAGCTAAAGCGCGACTGAAAGATATTAAAGGACAAGATGTATAAAGTTCTTTTAACATCAAACAAGAAGTTACAAACTATTTTTTATAGGCAGCTTCAGCTTTAAATGGAATGTTACATGAAGAATTCCACGGAGTAACTGAAAGTCGGTTACTCGATCGACCTTGGCATTGGGCAGAAGCTTATCATTTCTTCTTACTTGCTCAAAGACAATTGTTCCAGAAATTCTTTGATGCGGCAATGAGAACCGCTAAATTATTGGTCGACTATGAAGATGTCATTGCTCCAAGGGATATATATTCATTAATTGGTTTGTTTGTATTTCAAATGAGTTTTTTCTCAACTTTTTTTCCTTTGGAATTTCAGCAATTTGTGCTATTCACAATCGAGCTTTTGGAACGAGTTCTAAAGCATTTACAAAACTTGAAACATTGAATTCTTTTTCAGACAAAGAAAAAGAAAACCTAATCTCATTAACGTTTAAAATATTTACAAAGTTAGTCGGTATTGCTTATTTTCAATTATATTATACAAGTAGAGGTTTATTTGATTTGCTTTTTGTCGCATATTTCGAATTTCAAATTAAATTATTATTAAAATTTTATAATTGCAAATATTTTAGAAATATATAAGATGCACTCAAAGACAAAACAAGCAGTAACAATTTGTTGTTGATTAATATTGTTAGGTTGTCGGTGAATTAAGATATTAACCAGTGTAGAAACATCCACATTTAATTTTATTTAATTTTTTAAAGTTTTTTTAATTATTTAAATTAAAATTTCATATGCATTATTGATGAAAATTGTTTTTTATTTCTAAACTATCAAAAAATGTACTCTAAACTCTTGAATTGTGGAACCTGAAACCGTTTCACTTCTATATTAGTCGTTTAATCGCTTCAACATCAATATTTCTGTTCTTCATATATTTCTGTGCTATCAGTGTTCAAAGTTCACCTAATGGAAATATCAGATTGCGTTTCAAATTTAAAAAATAAAATAAAATGTATTCGAAATTCTGAAAACATAACAATTTGAGAAACAATGAACTGCCTCACCTCTATATCGAATGTATATTACAAATGATCAATTTTGTAAAGCTGCTACTGTTATGTCTACTCGTCGTCGGATCACATAACATCAAGTCAAAGGGTATGTCAAGAACAAATCAACAATTATACTCAGATAATGGAGTCCATCGCAATTGCATATTCAAACAACCAGAAAATAGGAAAGTCGTATTCAATAAAATGTATTGATAAGCAAAATATCCAAAATCCTAAATACACTTGGTACAAAGATGTGGAATTCGATCATTTCAATAGAAATGGAAACGTCGGTGATGCTTAAATATACTCGATTTGCTTATTAAGAGATTGATAAAACCAATAATGCTGAATATATTTTACTTATTAGTCTTATGTTCCTACAGCCAGCTGTAACCAGTCAAAAATGACGGCTGTTCCCCGTTTTGAATTTCAGGTTTACATAAATTACATATTTTTATGTTCCGGCAGTAGACAAATTAAAACATTTAATTCTCTTAAATAAAGCTATTTTTATTCATTTATTTCATAATGCAAAATACTTGATTTAACAATTCTTTAAATACAATATTTTTGTTAAATTTTGAATGAACTTATTTGTATGTTGAATTTTTTAAACTCAAAGAATTCTTAAATATTAATCCATTAAATGAATTGAAAAATATGTTGTTTTTTAAATAATTTTGTCAACTGGACTAAACATGGAATTCTAACAAGCTTCACAAAAGGCGGATTTACTTGGAAATCTTTAGAAAAGAACTCGTTAAACCTAATATAGTAAAAAAGAAAAGTCTTCCCGTAGTTCTGCATCCAGAGAAATCTTTAATAATATAGATGTAACTTTAGAGCTTGCCAAACCATCCACATCTCTGTCTTCAACAATGCAAACTTTGTCCCAAAGATATTAACACATCGTTCATTTGGAGGAAAATGCACCAAGTCATCTTATTTGCCTTTGTAATAATCGCACAGTTTAATTAGTATATAAATATGAACTTATTTTTTTACTCATTTTGTATAAAAATATGATTATTATATAAAAATATAAAAATAAACTATATTTTACTTATTTTTTTATACATTTTCTAGTTGCATAATTCTAATATTGGTAAAATAAATACTTTTGTTTGTGTTTTGTAATTATAAGATACTGAAATACAAATTTTAAAAAAAACATACATATTATGTACTTTTAATAACTAATATGCGCATTGGTCGAAAACCACCATTACAAAATCGTGTCAAGGGGAATAAAGAACGTATGAGAATTAAGGTTATTATAAAACTTCAAAGTTTAGCTGCTTGACTTTGATTATCTATTGAAAATAATAATATTAATAATTCAGATATTCTCCAATTGATCCCCCAAGAGCGAGAGAATACGATGAACTCGAAAATTCATTTGATGGGTTACAAATTATAATTTATTTTCGTATTTATTCACAATTTAGAGATACAAAAATTCCAATTTGCATTGTTTCAGGGCAACCTATTACCCAAGGTCAGTTTTGGATGTGCCCTATTTGTAAGCATTCAGCACACGAGGATGAAATGAACAAGCATCAAAACTGTCCTTTATGCCACTCCCCAGCATAATAAAGCTAAATAATTATAATATTGTTTCTCTGTGATTGTTTAATTCATACATAAAAAATTAATTTTATACTTTTATACTTTTAATTTTATACTTCAATGTACTCTAATTTTTAGGATACACAATTATTTCTTGAGTGGAGCTCAACTTAAAATAATTAAATAAAAATATAAGTGGAAAAATTAATTAAAATTCGGAAAATTATAAAAATCAATATTTTTCGAAAAGAAATTGTGGCGGGTAATAAATGAAAATTTTAATACGAATGCAATGATTTTTAAACGATTGAAACAATATTACATACTAATTGATTAAAATATTGTTTTAAAAAGGTGTTGTGGATGAAGTCAGAGTTGCAGATTGGGGAAATAGTTCATATAAAAGGGGAAATGAATTTGACGAAATGTGTCATATCTGTCAAATTAAACAGGAAGGATAGCCAGATATTGATTATCAGATGTGCAAACGCTTTGCATTGGGAAATATAGTTTGAGGTGGTTTTCCTTTGGACAAGATACCCATTGAATCAAATTATATATTTGATCAAATAAATTAAATTGAGGTGTTGTTTATTGAGTGAACAGGTGAATTAGAATTGTGGAATGTTTTGTTGATAAATAAAACTTAATTATATATTGTGTTCCATTGCTACATTTGCGTTTTAGTCGCCTCTAAACAATGTTCCAGCTCCGACATCTATTATATCTTTTACTTAATCTATATGTATAAAAATAACAAAAATTTTTTTGAATTCTATTTTTTTATTCATGATTGATTCTATTAAAAAACATTGAAAAAAACAAATAAGTAAAATATATAATTTTAAATTTTTATAAACAAAAATAATAAACGTTTTTAAAACTCCGTACATTATTTTTCGGTTTTAAACTATATTTCTTAAAAACAGAATTGTTTCAGTCAAATCTTCTTTAAGGGATGCACGCAGGTCCGGCTTGAATTTTTTTCATAGCAGAAAACAACCTTTCTACGCTAACTTGCGTAAGTGGTTAGGCGGTCATAATTCCATCAGCATTTTCAATAATTTTGTAATAAACATCGATAGATTCTTGAACGCTCAGTATTGATGATCGATCATATTTTTTAACTTCCTCCAGAGATATAAAATCTTCCTTTTAAAATTCTGTTTATCTGTTTATCTGTTTATCAACGGATTTCTTTTCGTTTTATAACAGCTTATGCATTTAAATATTTTTTGAAAACTTAAATCTTCATTTCAATTTGAAGAAATTGAATCTTGACTAGATGTGAAGTAAGCATGCTCAATTTGTGTTTTACGATTTTCTAATTCCGGAAAACATCTGATGCGAACAGCGATTTCATAGAGCGTTTCTTTTACTTTTGTAATTTGATGGTCATTTAAAAAATTCAGCTCATTGGATCGATGTAAATAGTGGCCACCAAAATTTCATTTTGCAAAAGCAGTTGTTCCTTTTCTTCCCTGAAGATATAATAGCGCTGGAAATCGGTCCATCAGTGTGGTGCATCTGATAAATTAAGTTTCTTCACTCAAAATGAAAAGCTCCAGGAGTTGAATTTTCAGTTTGTAGTTTCTTTTTAAGAAGATGAGGGTGAAATAAAATATTTTTTAATTTTGTGGCTTGTTCCCATTCGGTTTTAGTAAGAGAAAGAATTGGATTATCTATATCTGCAAAAAAGAATTTTGATTCAAGCAAACACTTTATCATAAGGTAAGTGCTTCCTTAACTTGTTGCTTGATTTAAAGCCACTCCTGTTCCAGCGAATCTCTGTAAAATGGTATCTATTTTAGGAATTCTCGCTGCGACAGCTATTTGTCTCACTTTTAGAATAATATTTGATGCATCATGATTATTTAGTCCATCTCGTATTGATAAAATTGCAAAATATTCACAGTGCATCTCATGTGTAAAATAAAAATATTTCGATGCTTCTTCACAAATATCATCCAAGTATTGGCTGTTTACTCTACTGAGAGCTCAGTTGCCTCAAAATCATCCTCTGTAACAAATTAATCTTCATTTTCCATATTTAATTTCTCCGTCACACTTAGCATATTCGAAGCATTTTCTGTAACTATAAGTAAAACGTATTCCTATTTAATTTTAAAATCTTATAGAATTTCTTCCAATATATTTTTAGGTTTCACTTGAGTGATGAGCTTGAGTATCTTTTACTACCAAGGTCTGAGTTATTGTTTCTTTATTTTTAATAAACCAAACGTTAATTGCTAGATAGTTTACTTTGTGCCGAGTGCACCCATCAATTTTAATAAAATTTAAAGCTTCCTTCGAAATTTTTTATAAGTTGAATTCTTTGTTTTTCAGTCTCGTCTATTACCATTTTTCTAATACTTTGTCTTTCTAATGAAAATTTAAGTTTGCTAGGCATTTCACCATTTAATTCTAAATATACTGGCTTCGAAAACAAGGATATCGGTATATTGTTTTGAACCACCATTTTTTAAGGCACTTTTGAAGTTTTCTGCTGTCATTGGCACAGTAATTTTATCAATAGTGTAGAATTTAGATATTCATGGTTGCGTTAAATTTGCAATAATCCAACATCAACCACCCATCTCATTGTGTTTATGATTATTGGTGCAAGGATTAGTCGAGCAAATCGATAAATATTTTGATACAATTACTAAAAAGATCGACAAAATATTTTAAGATCATCATTTGGGGACAACATACCCAAGAACTATATTGCTCTCTTACTTGTATCTTATTGAAAACTTGATGAGTAAAAGGTGGTCCTAAAAAAGGTCGAGAAACAACTAAAAGACTTAAAGATACCCATGTCGAAAACTCGCTTTGACATGGATCTCTATCCAAAATGTAAATTACTTATGTTCCATTTACAAACAACTCATTCGTCGTTTTATGAGAAATTTCTTTTCCAATTTTACCACTGATTATTTTTTCCATTGAATTTATTAAAAATAGAGCTTTTGAAGGCTATAAATCAGTAATATATCGATGTTTTTTGATACTCACGAATTGAAAAAGGCAGTGCCGAAAATTCATGAGTATCAAAAAACATCGATATATTACTGATCTATAGTCTTCAAGCTCTCTTTTTAATAAATTCATTTGTCGTTGTTTTCAAGAATGATGACTTTCCGAAAACTTTCGGTGCAACTTACATTAATTTCAAATTATTAAACAAATTTAATTCGCAAAGCGCGGAAATCAACATTGAAAAAAGGCAAAATTAATTTGACACACTTTTTGAAAATATAAAGGAAATTAAAAGTGCCTAGGATTCGGTTCAGTCCGAGTCAAATCAAATAGGACCATCTAATGAAATTTTTACAGAATATTCGACAAAACGCCGAATAAGGACCTGCAGAAGTATATTTTCACAACCACAATTTTAACGAGATCATTGAATCATGTATAGATGGATTGATGTGTATATTTAAAGATGTTTCCTCTATATGTAACTTATTTGAAGTTCTATGGAATTTTGATGAGATAGATGAGAAGAACTTAGTTCAAGCAGCAATTATTTCAAATGGTTGTTAAACTATTTGAATTCTACAACTGCTGTACCGTATTTTATACTTGATTTTTCAAATTTTTATGCCATGTTTTTGAACTTCTCTCAACAATATTCATTGATTATTTAAACATGACGCTTTTGTTTCGTTGTTGTTGAAATAAATTTAAATGAACTCACAATGTGGAAGGTTTTTATAAAATAATGAGAATGCACTTAAATGAGCGGGAAAATAAACATTATTTTAACAACATCCTATGATATAGGATTCCAATATATGACGCAATAAGCTCTTTTCAGCTGAAATCAGAACTTAATTTTTTAAACGTCATTTATTAGATAAATTAATTAAGAATTATCACATTAGTGTTACATTGTGTATGTTAGTTTCATTAAATATAATGAAATAATTGTAATGTTATTTATCAGAATTTATTGCATAACTTTTTGTAATTTGATTTTTTGATATCTACTTACAAACTAATTACAATTTTAAACAACAGAATAAGGACAATTTAAAATTTAAATTTTATGCACAACTTCTATTTCGAATTCAATTTAGTCGAGGTGTCACTATATACATCTATGCTATATTCATCAAGATTAGTTAGCATAATATATCATTTTAAGAAGATTTAAAGTATATAAGTTGTTATTTAATATTCTTAAATTCAAAATCAATAAATAATAAATATTAAAATTAAATTTAGATTGTTTTAATATTTAAATTATTTATCATAGTGTTATGAAACAATTTAATTATTTAAGTGGTTAAGAATGGATATTATTTAGTTAGAGTTATTTATAATATTTAATTTAGATTTATGGAATATATAAATGAAGTTTGGCGCACAGATTGTTAGTTTATTATATATTTTGACTCAATTAATTTTATTCATTTATTTTGGATTTGTAATTTATAAGAAATATTTCATAAAACTTATTTTAAAGTATTAAAATAATTTTCTTAAGCAAAATTGGTTAAATTCTTTATCAATTATAATAATTTGTAAAGTTTGCAATTGATTAAACTAGTTCTTTGTATATCATTTTTAAAATGTAAAGTTAATTTCATTGACAATTCATTAGTTTAAAGTTAACCTTAAGTACATTAATTAAATTTCTTCTAGTATATAAATTACAACAACAAGCTCCAAAAGCAAAGCCTGTAGTTAATAAAAATGAAATTTTATCAAAACCTGCTTATTATGGTGTAGAATACCATGGAAAAATAACTCGAGATGAAGTCGAAAATGTTATGAGAGCCCAACCAGGAGGAGCATATTTAATTAGAGATGGATTGAGATGTCGAGGAACTTTCACATTAGTTATTAAGTAATTCTTTTATACATTATCAAAATAATTTATATTGGTTAATTTTTATTAACTAACAATAAAATTTATTTGAAATATTTGATTTGTAAATTAATTAAATAAAACAAGATAATCCGTATTTCATTAAAAATAAATTAATAATACTAATTAAGAAAATTGACGAAAAGTTTCCCGATTATTAATTATGTTAATTATAATTAAATTAATATAAAATTTGTCATTTTAATTTTATTTATAACATTTCTATTTTTTGGAAACAATTTTGATTAAAAATCATTTTTGATTTGAGTATAGTTAATAAGTGGCTTTAGAAAATTGTAAAAACATGAGCAATTACAAAATACAAGACCTGTTTTAATACTACATGAAACTAAAGTATAAAATTCAATAACTTAAAGTTGATTTTCTAGTTCTCTCTTACTTTCTATTCCTCTCTCATTCTCATAAAAATGTGATGTATTCTTTGTTTTGAATATATGAAAGAATCAATAAGCATGTCCTTAAATAAAGTCATTTCTAACCTTTTTTATAGTGGACACAAGGTATTAGAGTTAACGGGATTTCTTTCAACTGAAGTGAAGTTAGAATCGTTGATAAATCATTTGAAGGTTGGTAGTTAGCGATTTATTGTGACATTTAATTATTCAATGGTATCCGGTTATCGTGGCCTCGTATGTCCCAATAGATGTTGGATATGTTAACCGGGGGTCCTGTTAAACGAAGTAACCCTAACCGATATACCAAACTTCATAATTACAATATCAATTGTAATGTAAAATTCATCAAGATATTCTATTTACTATGTGAAATATGAACAAATATCTTTTTGGATAAGGTTCTTGTCTCTTATCTCTCTTACGACATTGATCACAAAAAATACAATAACTCAAAAAAGGAAGGACAAAATACAACTCTAAATTCACTAGGGCAACCGGCGAATGAACAATGAAATGAAGTATAAATTGACAAAGTCATTATTGGAGCAAACTGGTGAATAGAAGATAAAATGTAGCACTAAAATCACTGAGGAAACAGACGAATGCACATTAAAACGCAGGGAGCAAGTAGTGTATAATTGTGTAAACTGTCACGCTAAAGTAGACCAAAAAAGAATGTCATTTTTCTGCGTACTGTTTTCAATGAGATAACTGACTAATAACCTGTATGTTTGACACATAGAATAACGATTGGCTGAATCAATACTCGCTTCTGCACAGAATTTCAATAAAATCGAAACATTAGACTATGGAGAAACAAACTACAGTATTTGATGCAAAATAAATAAGTTTCTTCCTCAGTGACATATAAAATGGTATTTTTTCTCATTGAAATTGTACTCTCATTTTCGATGTACTATACTAAGTATCATATGCCACCTTAGTCGAACTTTGGCTATGTTAGGCGACTTTTTTTCGATAAGGGAAAAGCCTATTTGTTCGGTACTTGAATGATTTGATTGAGTTAAATAGCTGCCAAATCTAAGTGGCGGCTCAATTAACCGGATTTCATTATATTTAAGCAATTGCATTGGCGTTATTTCGTTGTACACTGCACTTGTTTTTTAATGAAAAAATATGTTTTAGCTAAGTATTGACTTTGACCATTACGTATAGGAACCCAAACAAAAGTGAGATGGATTTCTAAGTTGGCTAGGCTTAATAATAATATATATAAGCAATCGTCTTTGCTTTAAAATCCAGGACTATTAAGCAGTTCTGCTTTTCTCTTCTCCTGATGCTGTTATAGCTCATGTTTTACCAATGTAAATCCTATGTGAATGAGTAAATCAAAAACATAATAAAATAATAAGAATTTAATTGAATAAATGAAAGATAATTCATCTAGTAAAGGTCAATGAATAATTAATTTTAATTTTCATTTTAAACTTTTCATTTTTACAGACTTCAATGTAAAATTTTTCATCAAATTTTCTCTTTGCATCTGTTTCTAAATATTTTTCAAATACCTTATTATATTTTACAGAACTTTTCCGGTTTCAAATATTTGATTTTTATTATTTTTATACATTTTTAAACAAGCTATTCGTTTAAAAAATACAATACAGATTATTACATTTTTGACCAGTAGCAAATAAAAACTATAATTAATTAAGATAAAATTATTTTTAAATATTATCTCTATAGTACGAATAATGCTAATCATTTCATATTTCATATTTCACTTGAACTATATTTTTAGAATTAATGACAAAACTGAACTTTACACTTAAATTGTCATAATTGAAAAATTTTAACTTTTTACATTTAATATAGAAGCGATATTTTTTATTTAATGAATTATTTACTGTAATTATCATCTTCTTTATTTTATTATCATTGACATATATTTTCAAAGTTTTGTATGCTTTCTTTATATAAACAAATTATTAATTGGTTTGAATCTTTTCAACACTGTCTAACAAAGTTTCATGATGAAAAATCTTGTGCTACATATCATGACATTTAAAGTTTTTACAATTTTACATAATTTTTTGCACTATTTTTCACATTTCAGCACTTTTAAATAAATAATATCCTAAAACACCCTATCAGGCAATTATACATGTCGACGCTCTCTATCATTTTACAAAGGAAAATGATAAAGACCTCCACACTATAGTGAGATAAAACAAAATTGCCCATTTTGTACATTTTGGCACTCTTAAATCAATTATAGCACTTTTAAAATAATAATTGTACTTTTAAAATAATTATACAATTAAAAAAATCTATAACAGCACGTACAAATCAATAATAACACTTAAAAATTTTAACGGGGTATGCACCCGATAACTCATAGTGGCCCATAGGGCTCACATCTACCTACTACATAACATATTTTTAAAAATAAATTTGGACTACAAGTGACATTAATATTTGCAATCGCAATACAGTGATTTTACTAACTAAAATATTTTAGTTTACTTCCGAATACTAACTAATTAATAAGTAGATCTCCTGTTATCAAAATATCCTCAGATATAAATTATATAAATAATATAAATTAATATAAATAATAAAAACTATATAGCAATAAGTATTTAAATAATAAAAGTCACATACTAATGGCTATTGTTTACAAACTGAGTTAGATGGAAGGTTCTTTGAATCATTCACGGGTAATTTATTGGCTCTTTCTATTTCTTCGTATTTTAAAATGTTCTTACTGAATTCTTTTATATTTTATGCACAATTCTCGTTTCTTTTCTAAATTTTGGGATTTATGGCAGTTAAACGATGCATTTTTATATTTTTAACAACGTATTTACCAATCATTGATGTATCTTATACTCAAGACAAAAACTATATTTACAGGAATTTTTACAAATTTACAAAACATTAAAAACTTTATATTTTACAGCAATTACATCTACAGGAGAAAATATTATTTACTCATGATTTACTACAAAAGTCAAAATCTTTTCATATGAAGCTTAGAATTTTTTCTATAAATCTAGCTGAATGCAAATTTGACAACTTTCAAATGTCACATGAGTAAAAGGGGTTCCCCCCCCCGTATCTTTAATTATTTCAAGGGAAAAGGTTCAAGAAATAATCACAGATTTCGAGTTGCGATTCAATTGTTTTTTTATTTATCTATTATCGAAATATATTTTCTGTTGATATATAAGAAATAATTAATCTACAATTTAATGAATTCTTATATAAGAAATATTACAAAGAACAAGAAAATCTGTGCAATTTTTATTAGCAATTGAATACAATTGAGTTTGATAAACAAATCCTACCATAAAATTTCGTTTACTTAAATGAATTGTTTTGTATTTCACATTTTTTTTATTTTAATACTTCGTCTGACTCGTGAAAATTTTCTTTCCAATGTGCTCCAGAATCTGAAACTATTGGCTACGCATACTCTACTTTGTCTTATACATGGTAGTTTTCCTATATTTAGGCTTGCTGGCTAATTTCTTCAATTGTAGATTAAAATTATCCTAAATATTTCACGGCACACTACAATGCCGCGAGACACAGTTTGGCAGACACTGCTCTATGGTCATGCTTCTGTGTTTCTTTCAATTTCATATTTTTCTGTAGATCTTAAAATATTAATATGAATAAATGATTTTTATTTTCAACAATAACTGTTCTTATAAAATTTTTAAAAAAGAAATTGGCTTTATAATTGGTTTGAAATATTTATTTAAATGTCTAATATTTTTATTGATGTTCCATAGTAAGAAAAAACCATAAATTATATATTATTATTATATATTTTTATGACGATTCTTTTAATAGACTCTTTGACAGTTAATTCCTTTTCATCAATAATTACTAAGAATCTTTACGTACAATAAATTTCTAATATTATTAATTGATGCTGTCATGATTTCATTTGGGAATTCAAAATTAAAGTTCATAAAATAATAAAATTATGATTTGAAAATCCATAGTATTTTTCTAGGATTTTATGCAGCAACATCTACAACAAGAATCGTATATTTTCGAAATAAATTGGATTCACAATACACATTAAATTTTAATTACTTCATTAAATAAAAGACATATTTATATTGAATTTTAATAATATTAAAATTTCTTCTCTCCTCTTAATGACTTATTAAAACAATAATTTTTATTTTTGTCCCTATTCAATAAATAAATAATCTTTAGCACACGGACTAATTGTTGTTCTCCATATAGTTCGAACATATTTTATGCAATAAGATTTAATAAACAAAGAAAATAAAAGTGAAACATATATATTATATATATTATATAATGCCATAAAGTTCACTAATTTGGAACTGCTTCAAAAAATATTTTTTTGACTTTTAAAAACTCTTGAGAACGTTAAAATATTAATTGATTTTATCTATACAAATATAATTCCTTTGAAAAGTAAGTATTTGATAAATTTGAATTTCTATTTATTATTATTAATTTTATTTGGTTGAACATATATTGTTTTATAATGTAAATATTATAGTTTATTTATTTAAATCTTAAATTTACATTTCTATATTCCTTGTCACATTCTTGCATACTATCTGCTTTAATTTGTATATACTAGAAAATTTCCGGAAATATATAGTATTACGTTCAGATTTTTGCTAAATAATTGTTATAATAATAATATAACAACCAAGTGTACTAAATTTTCAAATGAATTTGACATATTATTATATAAAATTTTATTTATTATCTTAATATATGTTAAATCACAATACATTGTCATAAAATACTTTAAATGCATGCTATTATAACCACTTAAACTTAGAAAACATTTAAAATCAATTAAACACTTAAATTTTATTTAACCACAAATATAGTTAAAATCCCTTAAAACCATAATTTGTCATATTATCAATTAAAATTACCATATAATTTCTCAATGTGAGATAAATCTAACAATAATATATTTATCGCTAACTTAAATATGTTTACTAAAAAATAATATTATCTATTAAATAGTATTTGTAAGATTATTGTATGTTGATATCGCTCAGAATATGAAAACACATTATCTTTATTCTCAAAGTTTTTGGTAGTTTTTTTAATTACTAAATTTTTTGAAAAATATTTTGAATATTTAAAAGTAATAATTATAAATAAAAATAAGAATACAAACTATCTTAATACTCCACGCTACCTATTATATTTTCAAATTTAAACCTTGATACTGCATTATTTAGGTAGAGGACCGTTTTTTCGAATGACCATTTTTTCGAAAAACAATTTATTTTTAATAAAATTTTAACATTTGATAAACAATTTTTAAAAATATTTATTAAAAATCATGACTAGATTTACACAATTTAAAAAGACGGTTAAGAATCAACAATATTAATCGAATATTAGGGGAATTTAATCAATAAAAATCAGTATAAAAATTATTTTGCTAATTAAAGTCTAAATATAAGATTACTGATTTAATTAAAGACTTTATAAACTCACTAATTGTAATAATAAATTCCGCTGTCTAAAAATCTTTCATAATTTTAATTATAGCTTAATAAATTAATATCTTACAAAAAGTTATTATAATTCACTAAAATTACGTAACATCCAGCCAAATTATTCAAAATGTAGCACAGCACTTTTTATGTGCATTCATAATTTCCTCTATACTCAACTTAAAACTCATATCAATAAAAAAAGAACTATTTTTATTCTTGTTTGCTTCTTATGACATAAAATAATAAAACTCTTTCAAATAGTTAATAAAAAGATATTTAAACAATTGAAAATATGTTGCCTCATCAAAATCTTTCATGCAATAAGTATTAAAACTTCTTAACGCTTTCTAAGTGAAAGTAATTAATTATCTTAATCATAAGTTACAAAATTAGAAAACAGTTTTGCATTTTAAAAGTTTAATTTTGTCAAATGTGAAATTAATCGTTTTGGAATAACTTCAAAATAGCTCAGTTATTGTTCATTGTTACTAATCTTTTATTTTTTATCAAATAAAGAAATTTTAACATTAATAATTAAGAAACAATGATAAATTAAATAAAACCGAAAATTAATGTGAACTTAATTTTAGTAACAAGTAATTGAATTATTAAAATGAAATATTTAATTTTTATAACCAATCAATTATTTCTTTAAATAATAACACTTAAACAATTTATGTCTCATTTTCTGTAAACCAATTTTAAACAAAATAGCATGCTTTAAATTAATCTATACAATTCTATTTATTTTTAAATTATATCAACAAACAAATAATTGAAATACTTTTATTCATCGAAAGATTTTATATTAAGATTTTATTTCTATAATAATGAAATAATAATTTCTATAAATACTTAAATGAATACAAATTTATGATTATTAATATTTTTAACCCATTAGTATTGCATATTATGACTTATAAGAAACCCTTATTTATTTGATTGCACCAAAACCAAATAAAAGTTAAGAGTTTGGTTTGTAATAATTAATTCGTTAAATATGACACTTACACTACTGTGATTTAGAACATTAAATTTTGTTTAGAGAAGTACTGTGTAACCCAATATAGCTACATTAAATTTCAAAAAATAATAACCTCGTGAACTAATGGGTTAACTTAAATTTCAGTTATTTATAGAATTGAATTAAAAAACTTTTTTTATTGAGTATGATTTTACTCAATTAAATTACTAAATAATAAAACTTAGTACTTTGATAACAAAAAACTAAACCAGTTAAAATGCAAGTTAACTCTGACGCCTCTATATTTTGCTAACTGCATCTTTGTAAAGTATTTAATATTTTTAATATGTTATTCCCAAATAATAAAAATTTCCTTGAAGTTACTTGAATATGTAAAATATGTTACTTTCACAATGATTTCTTATAATAATAAATCAACATTTTTTAGTTTTGGACTTTAAATCAACAATGTTAGACATTAATATCACAATTAAAAGTATGAAAATTAATAATATTACGATTGTCGAAACTATTATTTTCACATATTCAAAAAATTTTTCGAAAATTTATTATTAAAACAAACTGCCAGCTAAAAATTTGGAGAATTAAAATAATATGTTTTCATATTTGTTTAAATGAAGTAATTTGTATTTAATTTTTAATTATTTGTATAAAAGATGTATTTTTATTTTTTGTTTAATGAAAAGTTCTTATAAAATTTTTTTATTTTTTTCAATAAAAATGCCTAAGGGAACTTTTTCTTGATAAAAATTCCTAAATACAAAAAGATGACTAATAAAATTTTGATATAAACAGTGAAATTTATGGTATGTCTTTTTTGTAAAGGTATTTTTTGGTTCTATGAATTATTATTATTATTATTATTATTATGAAAGTTTCAATAACATTTTGTCGTTGAACGAAAATTTAAGTCAAGAAATTTACGATCTCGGTTTTTTTGCGGTCGAATAATATTTGATGCTTTCTACACGTTTTTCAGTTAAAATAAAGGAACTTAATTAATTTTAAATCAAGTAGGATTTAATTTTAGGATTTAATAATTATTTTTAATGATTCAATGAATAAAAATTTGGAGTTTTATAATAATTCTAGAATAAATTTTAATTTTAAGTTGCAATTAATTGTTAATTTTACTTGATCATTCGTTTATTAAACAAATTTATGTTCTTAGTTGAATATTAGTGGGCTTATCAATAATGTTATCGAATTTTAATTGACAATTTGATTTTTTTCAATACATCTTTTTTTCTAATAATATTTTCTTCTTCAATGATTAATTCTTCTTTAGTAAGTTCATACATTTCAATAATAGTTTTTTTTAATTTAAAAAGTGAACAACAGATGGGAAACCCGGTAATTCTATCAAGGTCTTATGATGATGGTAATGAGTATTTCTGAGATTTACATGAAAATTACCGTCGAATATGTTACCTGTACCGGAAAGAAAATTTCATTGTCAAAGGATTGTATAGATTTGACCAGATCGACCTAAATGTTGAACGCAGCGATATAATATAGTACCAAATAAAATAAATGGTTAAAGAAACTTGATTATTACTATTATTATTATTATTATTATTATTATTATTATTATTATTATTATTATTATTATTATTATTATTATTATTATTATTATTATTATTATTATTATTATTATTATTATTATTATTATTATTATTATTATTATTATTATTATTATTATTATTATTATTATTATTATTATTATTATTATTATTATTATTATTATTATTATTATTATTATTATTATTATTATTATTATTATTATTATTATTATTATTATTATTATTATTATTATTATTATTATTATTATTATTATTATTATTATTATTATTATTATTATTATTATTATTATTATTATTATTATTATTATTATTATTATTATTATTATTATTATTATTATTATTATTATTATTATTATTATTATTATTATTATTATTATTATTATTATTATTATTATTATTATTATTATTATTATTATTATTATTATTTTTATTATTATTATTATTATTATTAATTATCAATATTAATTATCATTAATAATTATCATTAAAACTTTTTTGTGCTTTTAAACGAAAATGAAAAATAAGATTTTATAAAAAATTTTCATTATAATAAAAAATAAAAATATTTAATTTAAAAAAATTTAATCCCTTCAACATTTTTAAGAAGGGTTTAAGAGATATTTGGCTAGAGTCGTACTTCTCATGTGTCAATACTAGATTGTAGTTAGCTCATTAGGCTTCGTAACGAATTATCAGCTATATACATAATTTTAAGCTATTTACTATAAGTATTTTGCTTTTAATTGTAAACTTTTAATGCCAATGTTATTTTTTAATAAATTACTATTTCTATTAAAAATTATTAATTATAGACTACATTGTGAAGTTAAATAATTTCCCGGTATTAAATAAAGAGATTCAATTTTCTATTTATTCTGCATAAAATTATCAAAATATAAAAATCCATGAGAAAATCTTGATAAAAGATGATAGAAAATGCTATTTCAATTTAATTTTACAGCGCAAATTAAATCAGTTTTTGCGATGAGAATATTTTGACAGATTATAAAAAAGATATAAAAACAGGATTTTTTGCAATGTAAATAATTAATATTATATACGTATTTTTAAAATTTAACAAATAGGCGGACTTAACAATATTATATTTACAAATGTAAAATTTTTTTGATTATGAATTTACGTTATAATGAAAATTATTCATAAGTATTTCAATCAATTACAAAACTACAAAAATTCTAATAAATGATTAATTTATTAAAAATCCTCTATTAAATGGATGTTTCCTTTAAAAATTAATTGAGATTACAAAATTATTTGTTTTCAATAAAATTAACTGATGATTTATATCTGCACTCTTTGCTAAGAACATGACTTCTAAAACTATGGGTCGCATCCTCACATTTAATATTAGCTTCAATAATATTGAATGAAAACAGTGACCAGGCAAAAAAATCAAATTGTAAATACCTACTAGGAAAAATTATTAAAATGATTATATTGACAAAGGATATATATAAAAAACTATTTTACAAACAATTTCTATTACAATTTGTAATTTACAAAATATTAGTAAACATTTATTTCATTGAAATAATTATATAGTAAAATAAAAATATTTTTATTGTAAATATTTAACTTTATCTTTCACCTGTTCATATTACATCACAAGTGTGGCAACAGGATGTGAAATAAAACATATTTTATTTTTCAGTGGTATTCAGTGTATCATATATATTTTACTCATCATAAATTGGATGAAAGAATAATGAAATTATATTTGTATTTTGCGTTTATATATCAGTTTAATTTTTCAGTTTTTGTTTCAAAATTGTTGATTTTCCTGCCGATTCTTTGAAATAAATGAAAAAAATATCCTTTGACTTCGGTACGTGGGAAGTCAATTCTTACTGCACTCCTGCGAGAATTCTCAAAATCTACTATACATTTTTATCATGCTAGATTTGTAACCAATAACTTAAAGATTTAAAACATTGTTTTATAAATAGCCAAATTATTTTTCTGTAATAAAAGCTGAATGTATAGTGGGGATAAATGTCTGATTTGGACATGCTATGTAAAAAATTGATAAAGCGTATACGAAACTCCGTAAGAAATATCAATCATTTTTATAAGAATATCAATATACCAATTTTTTATGTATTAATGAGTTTCGTAAGTAGTTTTTAAGGTGAACAACTGTAAATATATATTTTTATTTTATTTTACTTAACATATAAAAATAATAATTCATTTAATAACATTAAAACATTTTATATTCGCTCAATTTCCTTAACAATCGTCCATATAGTAAAGAATTTTGTATTTGAGCTCTTATCGAAGTGCACTTTATCCATAGAACCAATAAAATATCTAGGTTGCCATGAGTCCTGGATTAACAAAAATTTCTTTCAAAATTAATTCAATGTCGAACACAAATAAGCAGTTTTATCTCTGTAGGAACTTTGACATTTTGTTATTTTTCTAAGTAATTAAAATTTGTGATTATTAGTATGTGATATGACAATTTATTTATAAAAAATTGTACTTGTTTTTATGTTGTAAATGTTTTGTTTTATATTCATTTTTTCATTTTTCGTTTTACAATTTTTATGCATGCTTTATTTATATACATTAAATTTTGGTTAATTCATCAAAATGTTTATGGTACTGTCATTCAAACTTTTTTAGTTTATTCTTGATCTTTGAAAGGTCTTTGGAATTGACAAATTAACCAGTATTTACTGTTGTTCTAACAAAGGAGAAATCTTTAATTCGAAATTCATTTTCGTAAATAGCTAAGGAATGATATTTATATTTACTAAATTTTATGCAAGTCTAAATTTAAAAATTATTTTAATTAAGTAAAATTGTATTTTTAAAATTATTCAAAACCAATAAATAGACAGAAATTCTCGCAAAGTAAAAACCGTTTTTGAATTTCAAAACGTACAAATATTATCTACATATAAAAATGGAATATACATTAAAAATATTATTTATTTATATCTTTCAAGTTATTTAATTTATTTTAAATTGATATTAAAAAATCCTTTATTCAGTATTTTACTATGTTAGTTAACAAGTTAAAGCCGATATTTTATTTATATCTAATTTTATATTAATTCTATTCTGAAATAGAAATTGAATTTTAAATTAATTTTTGCCCAAGTACATTGCTATGAATGAATTCTAATTAATTAAAAAAAAGTAATGACATGACTGAATTAAATTTTCCTAAATATTTAATATAATTTCTTAGTTATTCATTTGTGAGTAGCTTTTCAAATGATTATACACTATTATTATTGATAAATCATCAAAATTAAATTTTCGTTTCTTATTTAATTATCATTGAATAGGAAAAATGTTTTCATTTATTTATCTTGAAATAAAATAAAAATGGTAAATAATTTATTTAAAAAATTAGAGTTCTTCTTAATTATCAGTTGCTAAAATGGTCTTTACATTTAAATTATTACGAAGTTATATAAATTTTTGTCTTAGAAATAGAAAATCAAATAAACTAGTACGATTTCTATTTTTATAATCTTTGAAAAATTGATTGTTATGTAAAAAATTTGAAAATACAATTGTCCAAATGTGCAAAACTACAATGAATCTTTTGTTTTTAGCTTATCTTTAATTTATATTTGTATAATTATTAATTCATTATTTTAACATACAAAAGTACTTTAAAACAGGATATGATAAATAAATTATATTTAGATATCTCATTACTTGTTAGTCAAGACTCGTTTTACTGACTATGTTTTATTCTTCGCCATTTCATGTAAATACAATTACATTTCACAATATTTTCTATTTTTAATTTTTATCTAAGTTAATAAGATATATTTCTAGATTTGATGAATCAACTAAAAATTACAAACTATTCTACGATTTTAATACCGGTCAACATTATGTGGGTTACAAATATTTTGATAAAATCAACGATTTGGTTCAAGATGGACTTATTCATTTGTATATTGAATCTAGAGGAGCTGCAGAATTAAAAAGAATTGCAGAATGTAATATATATGAAGATTCACCGTTTTACAAAGTATTTATTATTTTGTATTACTCTGATATATTTATATCGATCGATAATTTTTTTTACTTATTTCCTGAGCATTCATCCTGAAAATCATATAATTACTTGTGTAATGCCATTTAATAAAATATTCAGAAATATTTCTAAAATCCCAATTTTATCATAGGAGTCATTTATAATATAATAATTAATAAAATATAATTAATTATAGTTAATTATAGCATACAAAATTTGGATACTATCTGTGACCGTACAAATGGTTTGTTGATTTCTTTGTGGAAAGGAAATGTCTATATACTAATCTTATCATTAATATTTATTTTTATTTCACCATATATCAGGTTGAGTCAAACGTTATTTATGTTTTTATGCAAATATTTTATTTACTAAAATTGTTATAACACTGATCATATTATTCCTTGAAATACAGTCTGTTTTGGCCGATCTAGTTTTGTCTGGAGTTGTACTCGCGCCTGTGTGCACGTTTTTGTTATATATATGTCGTAGGCAAATGGTAATTTTAGGAAAATAACATTTGGCTAGGCAAGTGTCATTTGCCTGGTCAAATAGCTTTAGCTATTATTTCATTTCCATTTGACTAGGAAAATAGCATATGTCCAGGCAAAAGCCAGTTTGGCTAAATCTTTGTTGGGCAAATAATTCTAATGTTATTAATTTCGAGGTTATAAAGATATGAAGAAAAAAATTGAAATAACCATTATAATGTATTATTAAACCATAATAATTAACTTTTTTCAAAGTACCTACCTCTATGTTTTATGAGGAAATGAAATGAAATAATGGAAATGAAATAATAGCTAAAGCTATTTGACCAGGCAAATGGCATTTGCCTAGCCAAATGGCATTTGCCTAGCCAAATGTTATTTTCCTAAAATTACCATTTGCCTACGACATATACACCAACCTTTCGCGATTCTTAGATGAATTTGACTAAAATTAATAACGTACGCTACAATTTATTTGGCGAAACTTGACGAATGGACTAAATATTTGAATTACATTCGAAAATATCCGAAATTTTAAAATTGACAATATCTAGTGTCAGAGCTCATTATCCCACGGAACCCTTGAGTTTTCTCATGGAACGATGGGGTTACGTGGAAACCCATTTGGGAATCACTGACCTAAAATAAAAATGTCAATCATAAACTCAAAATCATATATTCAAAACAATCATTCAGCATCTATATTTTACACTCTAGATAAATTCTTGCGTCGAAATATGTGATTGTCATTTCGGCTTCCAAAGAGACTTAAATATCAATTTCAATGAAGTCATTATCAATTCGCATGATTTTGATTATTTCAATTGTACTCAAAAGTTGAATTGTCTATCAGTGAGATAATTAAATTAAATTAGAAAAATTTTTATAATTGTGTTAATTTTCAAATAAATGATATATTTATTGTAAAATTCAATTTGAACGAAAATTTACCTATCCCACTTATAAATAGTTTTAATTTTTTAAATTAATATTTTATGATCCAGAAATAATGAGTTTAGTAAAGTTTACGAAATTTGTTTTATATTTAAAAATATACATGGATTTTTGAATAATTTTAGATACGGCTTGTTGAGTTCAGGCGATATTATAGCGGCCGTATCACATACGTTCATTTGTGTAAGCCGGTTAATTCTAAAATATATTTAATTATATTAAAACTCATATAATTTCAAATTAAAACATTTATTCTAAATGAATTTAATTACCTAAATAAAATTTCAGTTTTACAATTAAATTAATATAATATAGTAAAAAGTTTTATCAGTGACACTTAATAAAGATTTCATAAGCTTTAAAGAAAATGATCATTGGTGCAATGGATTTATTCCTTAAATTCACATTAATCGCATTTTTGTACTTCACGTATTATTTCTATAATCTAATAAAATAATTTTGTTGTTTTAATGAAATCCGACTGAAGAGGATTTTCACATATTTAAACAGAGCAACATTATATTCTAACAATGTAACAATTTCATTTAATGGGTCCCATTACTCTAAAGCCCAATGACACCATTTGATTTTACTAAATCATTTTTATTCCTATTCTCTGATAAATTTAACGTTTAGCTATTTTTACTTTGAATTTTATTTTGCCACTAGTTTTAATTAAAATGAATAAAAAAAGTTTCGGTTTTAATTTAATCTTCGATATTAGTCACTAAGCACTTTAACGTCGAATTTTCAAAGAATTTAGTACTTAATATTTATTTGCATTGTTTGTTTAAATATTCGAAAATAAAAGTAATTTAAGTAAAATAAAAAATTCGGCCAATACATCAATTTTAATTTCATACATACGTATTAATTATTATTCAAATTTGAGCTTTGACTAAAGATCAAAAATTAGAGTTGAGTATAATTAAATTTTTGATTTTTTGTCAAAATAAAAATAACTGAAATATCATAAAAAAACATATTAAAACTAACCAAAACAATGAAAAATTTTACTGATAATATTTTTCAAAACTATATTTTTGAAACTATAAATTAAATATTAGATTAAGAATGTAAAATCCTGGAAAATAAATCGTGGGTTAATTTTAAAAATGTGTAATTAATTTTCATTGGATAAAATAATCCAATAAAATCACGGAATTGGCTAAATTATTTTATAAATTATTACCCTTTATAGATGTATTTATAAAAATAGATTCTGAAAGTTTCAAACATCTATAAGCATATGGAAAATATATTTATTTTAACTGTTTGATATTTATGTTACTGTCATTTATGCATTACTTCGCGAATTTAAATTTCTTTGCTGGCTTGGTAACCCACGAAGAAAGATCGTTTTTACGATTAAATTTAAAACTTTCCTTTAATTGTCAATTTTTAGTAACGTTTTGTTGATCTATCAAAGATTGCAATTGAACATGTTATTTCTGAGAAACGAGAAAATAATTTATCTGTTGATGAAGTTGCAAGAGTTAGAATACAAAAAGATATATAGAAATAAAATTTTATTACAAATGCAAGTACAGTCCATAATAAAATTTATAATTGGTTGATTTTCGGTGTGTTATTGAGAAAAATTGTGTCTTTTTATTTTGGGTGCATCCTCTATTTAGTGGGGATTATTAGTTTTTTTAAGGTTTATTTTTATTTTTTATCAAAAATGTAATTGATAAACTTTTAAAAAACTTTTATAATAATTTGAAATATCAAAACTTTCATTATACAGTAATCCCTCACTACTTCATTCTTCAACTTTCGCAGCTTCACTCAATCGAGATTTTTTTTCAGATAAGTTTCTTTTCAAATATGTATTCCAAAAAACAGTGCATTGCGATTTCAGAATGATCTTGATGACGCGATATAACCCTACAAAAGTCTCCTCACGCATGTTCTTCAGCCGTGCATTTAGGTATCCACTATCTATGCCTAGTACTCCTTCAGTGGAAGAAGACAGTGACGCACCTGATGAAGATACTGTCATTTATGCACAATAATATGTAATACATAATAGCTCTTATTTTCTCTTGTTTTGTCTAATCCATATATGTATGTAATAACGGGTAATACATATTAGTATAATGGTGACTATATAGGGTGTTATTTCATGACCCTTACTTAAAGTGTCATAAATAGGGTTTCCATGCTCTGACAACGAAAATATTCAATTTATTAACAAATAATCCTACTTCGGGGAAATTCACTTATCGCGGTAGAGTCTGGAACGGATTAATCGCGATAAACAAAGGATTATTGTATTTAAAATCTTTAGACTTAATATTAGATTTAAGTTATTAATCATTCTATAAATATTACAAATTTTATTCACACAAATTGCCTATAAATTTTAATTTAAGTGTCAATTAATTTTAGGCTCGTTACTATACTCTGCAAATGACAAGACAGAAACCAGTTTCAATAAAAAAAAACCATGGTCATTCAAATAATCGGGCAATTAATGAAAAAGGTTCTCCAAAAACATCAGTCGACTCTCATTCGTATACAATTAAGAATAAAGACAATGAAACAATTCAAATTGTCACTTGCCAAATTGACACTAGTAATATTAAATTAAATCCCTTTTATTTGAAAGAAGATTCCAAGTCTTCAAATAATCCATTTTTGGTAAGTAAAATATTTAGAGAATATTTTAAGTAATTGTATAAATAAAATTAATTAATTATTTTCATATTGAAACTGTAATGAAATTATAAATGTTTTTATCTTTAATTATTGTTTAAATTATCTACAATTATGTAAATTGTACTGTATTTATCAATATAATATTCTGAAACATAAAAAAACATTTTATAGAAAACTTTTATAGAAAACATTTTATAATGACTTAGATATTCTAGATCAAAATCACTTGTAAAAAGACAGTGCCGAAAAATCGTGAATATCAAAAAACATCGATATATTTACTGATTCATAGTCAAGTTTTTTAATAAATACAATTTCAAGAAATCAGTGGTGAAAATTAAGAAAATTGAAAATATTATAATATTATCACATTTATTTTCATTTCTTATTATTTCAACTTATATTCAATTTTGGCCCTGAACACCCGGACATATTTCTATCTTACCTTTTCCCTATTAACACTTAGAAAGCGCTTTTAAGTTTAAACGACCCACGAAAAGATTAAAAAACACCAACATTTCAGATTTGGTTTACAGTTGGGATATATATCCACATTTGCAACTCCATATTATTTGGGTGATTTTAGCAACTTTTCCTGTAATATTATATTTGATTAGTAAAATAACTCGATTTAAGGAAAAGGGAGTCCGAGACTCAAAAAGTTAAATCATTTAAATCATTAAGTATTTTTTATCATATTTGACCTAACGATTCTCTATATATGACCATAGTATGATTTAAAGTACCTTTAATTTGATGTACTTATTTTATTATTTGACTTTATATAAATCTTAGATTGTCCTATGATACAATTGCCTTGGTAACCAATAGCCCACTTGTCAAAAATTTGACATAGTTTTTCTAGGTGACTAATCTACACCTGACGGCTAACATTTAACTTGTTATCCATTTTATTAAGCCAAAATTCACGGTATTTCCTATAGAATCCAATATTATCTTCATTAATTTACAAAAGTCGTGTGTTAACTATGAATATAAGGTTTTGAAGCTATGTTGTTGATTCAAATTTATAAAGAGGAATAATTATTTAATAAGTTATGAAGAATTATATAATTATAACCTCAGTTATGACAAATAGCTAAAAACCAATTTGTATACATGAAGATTTGTCCATACTGTTAAAAAATAAAAAATTTAAACATAATGATTATAAATTTAAAATTTTTATTTTCGATTGTCCTTTTCTCAAGTTTATGATAGACTTAATAACTTTTTGAAGAAAAATGTGAACATATATTTAGTCTACGTTCAAAATGAATAGAAAATAACTAGTTTGAATAGATTAAAGGAAACAAAAAGTAAAAGAAATTCTAATTTTTAATATTTGAACTTAATTTATAATTTATTATATTTTCATTAATATTAGAAATAAGAAAAAAAAATATAAATAGCATCATTTCCATCTAATTTTTAATTTTTCCCCAAATATTAAACAAAAATATGTATTATTCGACTATTTTCTTCAAAGATTTATGATAAAACTTGTAAACAATTAATGGCTTATTGAATTCATGTTTTAAATAGCAAATAAGCAGAATTCTACAATCATTTTATGGTGGCTGTACCAATTAGATATTAAAATTTTGAAAGCATTCTTATTTCTACTTAACAGCAGTAACTGGGGTTTTGTTATACTTACAAATAAGATGCAATAGTATATTATCTTTTTTTATTTATTACGGTTTTTTGGTATTGTATATATTTACATTAAAACATATAGCTGTGGTGATTGTGAAACAAAGTAAATCTGATCCAGACATTACTGCATACTTTTATAAAGGTAGATGACCTACTAGTTTTGTCTTTATATTTTTAAAATACCAAATTTCACAACAATAAGAATGGGAAATTTCTTGATGTTCTTTAAAATTCTGCATCGTTGTAGTCACACGCCTTTTGTTATGCTTGCTAGTTTTTTGGACACCTTGTTTTGTTCAGAAGTTATCAAAAATGTACCTGTTTCCAAAATTGACCAAGCCACGTAATAATGTTTCTTAACTCTATTGTGATTGAATTTTAATCAAACAACAAGACATTTTTTATAATAATTTATTATTAACTGGAATACTCTGATAATGTGCTATTCGAAATGTTTTTGGGGACCGCACCTACTACAATTTCAAAGGAAGCAGCGCGCAAACTACTAATATTTTATCATTTTTAATTTAAAATAAAAAGAATAAGGTTTGAAATTTTTAAATAAATTACTCGAAAAGTTGAGAAATATCTACTATTTCGAAAACTTATTTGTGTATTAAAATTAATAGTATGTAACTTTAACATCACACAATCAACGTTTTATTGTTGTATGGCAAATAGAGGAAAGCGAGACCAAAGAGGAAGAAAGAGAAATGTAAAATTGACAAAAATTCATTTCAGTTTTTCAAAAAAAAATAATTGATTTGAACTGATTCCATATTGGGAAAGGAAAATGTTTTAAAGAAAAAATGTCCATGTTCTAGGCTACTTATAATTTAGTGAAAACAAGATATCTAGGGTTGCAATATATATGCACTGCTTCTTACATCTATTTGATGCTTTATGAAGATCTAGCAATTAAACAACTTGATATAACTTTTATTTCAATGTTATTTCTTTTCATAAAATTGTACTTATTTTTATATATAAAATGCACTCTATCAATATAAGGACTGATACACTACAATTTTATTAATATAATTAAAATATAATTTCCAACTTCTTTAAAGGGCATTCTGCATTATAGAAATGATTATTCAACAAGGACATCTTTTCAGATTTTATTTGGACATTTCTTTTCCACATTATTTTTTTGATAAAATAACTTATTGTCTTCTTTGTCTGTCTCATCACTAGTGTCATGTATACTTTCTTGCAGACCACATGTATCACCTGTATCAGATATATTGTCAATGATATTCTCCTTTTAGATAACTTATAGAATTTGCAAAAATTATAGATAAATAAAATATTGTAAATTACATAAATTTTGTTTAAAACTTTGTAAAAAAATCATATAAAATGAAAGAATCCAATTTGTAAATAAAATCATTTCCCTATCCGATTCATTTGCTCACTAGACTGACAACCAGTGTAAATTGTAGAATATGAAGGCTTTCACTGCTGAATCCACTCAAATATAGATACCATCTTTAACCTATCAGCATTAAAATGTATTACACGCTAAATGTGGGGACAACTCGACAACTTAGAAAGCTTTTCATAAATCGAGAAATAGGGATATTATATTACTTTGAACAAAGACCTTATGGTTTGGAACCAAACTGTTTGCTATATATCTCAAGTATGATTACTGATTTTGTTTATGCCTTCATATATACGTTGACATTTGAAAAATGTTAGCAACAGACGTGTAATTTGGTTTTAAGTCGAGGAAAAGAAAAGTGTGGGTGTTTAAGGATCTCTTTATTTTTTCGACTACAGTTATTCATGCGAAACGGATTTATTGCGTCTCAATTCTCACAAGGAGCACGGATAATAGTAAAAAGCTAGAACACACAGTTTTTTCGGGGTGTCCGACAAATGGAGCTCCAAGAACTTTAGTTCCTAACCACAAATATACTCTTAATGTCTTTTAATACAGAAATATTACAGATTTTGATATCAATACGTGACTAAAATGTATATAATGCATTTTAAAACTTTACGGGTGTTAACCACCCAGGTGACCGTATTTGAACGAAGTCATTTTGTTTAATTTGAGTTAAAGAATAATTTAGGTTCATATAATAGTCATTATATGAAATATTTAGCACAAAAAAAAATAATTCTCAACAATGATTTGTTCTAAAAATACGCACGCATCAATTTACAATTGAATTAGTCAATATATTTACATTGTTTTATTATGTATTTTAATTAACATAAATATATATTAAATTTTAATATTAATATTTTAATTTATAAAAACTTAAAACATTAGTTTAAATTACATTCATAATGTTGTATAAATAAATTAATAATGATATATATATATATATATATATATATATATATATATATATATATATATATATATATATATATATATATATATATATATATATATATATATATATATATATATATATATATGTATAATAAAATTTCAGTCTTAGACATATTCTTAGTTGATTCAATGGATGTGTATTTAATATTATGGATATGGTAACTAATAAAGTTGTATATAATAAAAGCCTTATATATTTGTCAGCAAATATAGAAATTTATACTTACCGAAAGATTGTAAGGCGCTTATTTTTGTAATATTGCTTATTTTATTTGTTTTCCATTATAAAAAATTCCTATTTCATAATAGAGTTGTGTTTGTCATAACTGAATATATTCTGGATTGGGATTAATTGCTATTTACACATTGCTCTGTCACATTTTAATTTAAATTCAATATTTATCAGATAATTATTTTTTAACCATGGTGAAAATGTGTATTTATTGTACAAATTATGTCCTCTTTATTTGAACATTTTCAATGGTTTTCAATTTAGAACAATCTTTTATGTTAATTTTAAAATCATTTCAATATGAATCATTTAATCATAATGTGTAATTTTATATTGAAATAAACAATTACTCACTTATTAGCATAATTATAATGAGATCATTCATTATAGACACTAGTAATGATTCGTTTCGAATTTTATATTGTAAATTGATACTAAATCAAATAAATTTAATATAATTAATTGGTAATTAGTGAATATATATATATATATATATATATATATATATATATATATATATATATATATATATATATATATATATATATATAAATATATATATATATATATATATATATATATATATATATATATATATATATATATATATATATATATATATATATATATATATATATATATATATATATATAAAATTAATTTAAAATAAATACGACAATGATTTAATTATAAGAAAGCGCTACTCAAACATTAGTTTTATGATATTTCGACAGTTTTCCTATGATCAATAGGTAGAATTAAAATAAACTATAGATATTATAGATTATATAAACAAATTTTAATAATTTTTCTTAATTATTTTTCAATTTAAACTGAATATAGTTTAAGATTTTAAAATATTTTATTATAGTTTTATTTTAATATAATTTTTATAATTTTTTAATTTAACTTTAACTCTTTAAATAAAATTGAAATTTAAAATTATTTCACTTAATAACTTAATACATTTGAAAACAAGGAAGATCCACGTACAATTTTCAACTCAAACTATTTAAAACCATTCCAAACAAGTGTTCATAATTTTTTTGCACAATAATTTTTTGATCCAATGATTTTATCAGCAAGGCTTCACAAATTACAAATTCCCAATAATTATTAAAAAAGATGTTATCTTTTCATCAATAAAGTTCAGTATAAATTGTCCTTAAAACGACACCGTGTAAAATATTTAAGTTTGTAATAATGCATATTAAATAAAACGTTTATTCGGAATATTTAAACAAACAAACAATATCACAGTATGCTACGAATTAGAGGAAGTAATCTTCGAAAAATTGTGAAAAAATGAATTCCATATATAATTGTTATATTTATTAAATATTAAAATGTAAATGAAAGAGTTCAAGTTCACTTAGGTCTAATTTAAATAACTTTTCAATTAATTAAAATATTATTGTCATGTCATAGTATGTGAAATATAGTTATTTTATTTTTTGGTTTTTTTATAAAATTTATTAAACAATATGGTTTTTAAGAATTTTTTTTTCGTGAAAAATGTTACACATAATGAAATGCATAATGAAATATAAAGCATGATTAACTGTCATAATAAAAATTATGTTCAAAAAACTTTTTGTTGTAGTCATTTTCTTTAAAAAATTGATTTTTTACCAAGTTTAGTTAATTGGGCTATTTTTACATCTCATAAATTATGGAAAGATTGATATCAGTTAGTAAAAACTGTGCAAGGACAAAGTTTGTACAAGTCCATATGCTTGAGTTTATGTACTGACAAGTATGGATTTTGCAGCTATATATGTGATATGTAAATAAGTATTAGAATTTAGTCAGTTTACGGAAAGTTCCGTGCAATTTTATAAACATTTTATGGAAATTTTCAAAAATATTATCAATTTTTTAATAATCATGAAAATATTACTTCTTATCCAAAAATAATTATTCAATTGTCAGTTTAGAAAAAAACTGTAATTGGATAAATTTGAATACAAATTTCCTACTAAAATTATTTATTTTATTGAATTATAATTTCATTTGTTGTTCTTTTTTTACTTGCGAATAGAACATGATACAAACTTGTCAAAATTAAAGTCATTTTCCGATTTAATTCCACTCTTTTTATTCTTTTCTGCTCGATTTTTGATTGTTTTAAAAATATCAATTTGTGATTTACATCTATCAGAATAATAGGAAATTGATATTAAGTCATTTTTGTCTAATAAATATAATAATCAATAAAATTTAGAATAATTAATTAAATTGTCAAACATTCCAATAGGAATGGATACCCAAATCCTTGAATTTTTTTATAGGCTCATGAACGTATTCATAAGATTCACTACTATCAATTTTGTTGAATTTGAAACAAATGTCGACTTGAAATAAGAATTACATTTTTTGTCTAATTGAAATATTTTTTTTGCATTTTTGATGATTTGGGAAAAGAATTTATTAAAGATGAATTTGTCTACTTTTTTCGAAAAAATTGTATCATTTTCAAAACAATTCCACTGCACAGATTTTTGTTATTTTCACTGATTAGTGACATCTTTGAAATTTTTTTTAGAATTGACTTTTTTGTGAATTTTTCAAATTTCCCTTTTTTGAAATAACATAACTTTTATTACTGATATTTGCTTTATTATGTTAAACATGTTCATTTTAAATTCCATATACAGTCAACCCTCATTAATTCGAAAAATTAGAAATCGATTTCCTTTCGGATTGTGAATTAATTCGGATAATGAATGAATAGTGTGTATAACAGTGTATTCTTTCATCATCATCAATAGCAAAAGGTATAATTTTAATTGATCCACTAGCATTTGAACATAAAGCTATGGTTATTCTAACTTAAGATTGTTTTATGCATTTTCTTTCACTTGATGAAATCGTTCTTGTAGGAAATTCTTGAAAAAAAGTCCAGTTTCATCCATATTGGGTATAACTTGTGGGTCAATTTCTGCCAATTTTTCAATTATTTTGTTCTATGGGCTGAGACATCAACATCATTCATTGAATTTGCTTCTCCATGGAGAACTTTCAATTTCAGATTAAATCGATTTTTGAATCTATAGAGCCATCCTTTGCTGAATTACAGGTCATCAACATTTAGTTTTTTTCCAAATTCCTTTGCTTTTGTAATGATAATTTCATCAGTCACTAACCATTGACATTCATTCGATCAATGAATTCTCAAGCAGAGAATGAATTTTCGAAGATTGTCTGGAGTAAATGTTTGAGCTTGCACAATTTTCTCATCTCTCTTTATTTTTCAAAATTTCTGATAATGTAGAAATTCATAGGTCCAGGTTTAATTCTTTTCTGATAATTTGAGACAATTCACTCAACGACATTTAAATTCGACTAGTTTATTGTACAAATTTTTGCCTTTTGATGAATTGCAATTTCTATACATTTTCTAGCCATATTGATATTTAATTTAAATAAATTAAAACTGTAAACAAGCTTAATATTTAAACAACATTAATCTGAAACTTTTAAAAATTATTAGAAATTTAATTCAAAAAAGATCTTTCCAATAGCGGATCATGAAGTTTTGGATTAATGAATCAAATTGGTCTGGAAACGTTCGAAAATTGACTAAATAAATAAATTTTTATTGGATTATTGAAGTTCGGATTAATGAGGGTTGACTGTATATATATTGCAAGCGAAACAATCAGTGATTAAGACCAACAACCAATTTTCATTCTAAAACTAGCATTGTACATGAACAAAATCTTATTGCATGCTTGGAAAAAACGAAAAGTGGGGTTTATTTTGAATTTCTAGATATGGGTCTGACCACGTCGACATTAGTACCGACCTTGTTTAACTTTGTCTGAAGAAGATATTTAATGGGTGATTTGGAAGCAGAACAACATGGATATCACTAACGATAAGGTGAAAGACTTTGGCTGGAAACAAATCTTGAGAGCTAGTATTTAAAGCGTTCAATTGAACTAATACTTCTCTGAATATTGTAAATTTTCTCTTCTGTATAATATTAAGTGAAGATTGAGGTCAAAGTCGCTGTTAAATTTTTCTTAAACTCACAGCTTTTATCGAGGAGTATCGAAGACTGATCTAAAATATGAGAGAAACTTATAACATATAATATAAATGACACTTTAAAACTGCGCCGAAAATTTATGTCAAAAGTGTTTTAACTTAGAAATGCAAAACTGATGAATTTATTTACGTTCCACATTTAAACAGCTTTCTAGCCTTAGATGCAAGGCTAAGATAGTAATAATAACTTAATTAACAAAATATATTTATTTCAAAATTTCGATTGAAAGATTTAAAAATTCGCGAAAAGCGCTGAGAATTAAATTATTTTCTTGTAATTTATTTTATTTAATGATAACAAAAATATTTCAATTTAAAGCCTAATAAGTATTCCTCTAGACTTCTGGTGATCATATTGACCAATATGAGACTAATATTTGTCCACCGATTCGACATTCTTCATTAATAAGCTCTCAGCTTGCCCGCCAAAAACAATTGCAAATTCCTTCTAATATACCTTGTTCTGATGACGAATCAGTACAAAATTATCATCAATCTGATACAAGTACAGATCGTCAAGTAGATACTTCTTCATCTTCATCAATGGACACAAGAGGAGAAACCAAAAATTCAATGGAAGAATCAGGCTATACAGTTAGCACAACTGATACAAATTCTTTATCCAGTGACGCATCTTTGGATAATCAACTTTTAACTGATACTAAATCTGAGTTTTCTGGTGTTACATCAAAATCTTCAACTAATCAAAATTGTTATGCTGAACAAGAGAAGCAACATAATTTTAAAACACATACTTTCAAAGGTCCTCATTGGTGTGATTTTTGTACTCACTTTATGTGGGGTCTTGTAGCTCAGGGTGTCAAATGTCAGGATTGTGGTTTTCAGGTTTGAATAATTGCATTATTATTATTATTATTATTATTATTATTATTATTATTATTATTATTATTATTATTATTATTATTATTATTATTATTATTATTATTATTATTATTATTATTATTATTATTATTATTATTATTATTATTATTATTATTATTATTATTATTATTATTATTAATATTATTATTATTATTATTATTATTATTATTATTATTATTAGTATTATTAATTTGAAAATATTATTATTCACCATATATTTTCTACTGCTGTTTTTAATCATCCTTGTATTAAATTTTCAATAGTAAAAAAGTTTTACAATATTGCTCACATCTTTTATTCATTTATGTACACTTGAAAAGCAAATTGAATTGCTATAAATATAATTTTTTTAATGATAATATTTTTAACAAATAGGCTCATCGAAAATGCTCAGATAGAGTTCCTTCAGATTGTTTACCAGATATGAAAAGATTGAAAAGAGTATTTGGTATTGAATTAACAAGCTTAGGTAAAGTTGAAAAACGGTAACACAAATTGTGTTATTTCAAAATTCATTTTACTGTTCTAGTGGTGTTCCAATGATTATCATGAGATTGGTAGAAGAGGTTGAAGCTCGTGGTATGGAAACTGAGGGTATCTACCGAGTTTCTGGAAATTCTGAATTAATAGATGAAGTAAAGGCAGATTTAGATAAAGGTTTAATTTAATTTCATAATCATTCCAACGAAATTATTCTAAAACTTAAATTTATATTTGTTAATTATATCTAAATATTATATAAATCAACACTTATTCCATGTCAACATTTTTATAACAATGAATGTTAATTATGTTTAAAATAACGAAATTCTTAAATTATTTAATTAAATAGAATAATCATTATGAATTGGTTTTGGGAACTGTTTATAAAGCAATTTTAACGTGTTATTTATTTTTAATTTCTCTACATGAGTGACTTTCTTTTATTTACTTTGAAAGTAAACAATACATATAAAATACTATTGAATGCGCCATACGTTATTGAGGAAATGATAAAAAGAGAAGGTAAAACATTTCAACTTTGATAGCTTTGATAATTTGAAGATTCAACTTTCTTATTTATTAAATTTATATCGTTCAGAGTTGGTGTGGTTCTTGCTTTATTTGGAAATTGTACATGAAATTAGTAGATGTCGTTATTTCTATTATAATATGACTTTGAAAAACTTTTAAAAATAATTTTTAATTTTTAATTTTTTTTAATTTCTTTTTTAATTTCTTTTTTGCACTAAAAATTGTGATTTTAACCAAAAAGATAAAAATTTGAAACTACCTACAAAAATTAACGATGGTTATAATTATAATAAAATATTTTTATGTACTATAATTAGTTTGAAGAAATGGAAAACATTAAAAAATTTATTTTCAAGACATATTATTACATTTTATCGAAGAGAAGATCACCCTTATTTTAAAGTTCTTTGTAAACTATATTCCCTAAATTATATCCTATGTTTTGTTCTTTGTTAATTTATTCTATGGATTTTACCTACTTCTTCACTTTATTATTTTACTATTATTATTACTACGTAAGCTAGTATATGAGAATGGCTTTCGCAGACTAGTCAAGTTATTATTAATAATAACTTTATTTTCTTCTATTTCATCGGAAGGACAGGTGGTTTCAAAATAGCAAAACATGTCAAATTTAATATTTTTCAAACTTGTTTCCAAGAGTTTTTTAAATTTTTTCATAAATGTAGTAATTTGTCTTTCTGCATCAGAAAATGAATATGAGGTACTTGCATTGATTTATTCAAAGTACTGAGTTTTTCAAAAATATCCACTAAATAAGCAAATTTTATAACTAATTTTGTCATAAAATACGTTTGTTTCATCTCTTTTATTATCAGTCAGAAACAAAGCGATCTCTTCTCTTAGCTCAAACAACATTCGAAATACTTTAGAACGAAAAGGTCAACGTGCCTCACAATAATAAAGAAGTGCTCTATACTCTGCACACATGTCATTACACAATTTTGCCAAGAGCCTTCCTCTTAATGGACTATTTTAAATAAAATTTATAACTTTTATAATAATTTCAAATACTGTTAGTAAATCTTCGCAAATATCTTTTGAAACTGGTGATTGTCTATCAATCATGCAATGTGTCCAAATTGCACGAGAAGCTACCTTTTGAACCAGTATCTGTAGACCAGCGATTTTTCCTGCCATCGAAAGAGTTCCATCTGTACATAGCCCAATACAGTTCTCCCACAAAATGTCTTTTCATTAAAAAATGTATCAATCATATTAAAAAAATTATCTTGCTGTGTTATTGCCTTCAGTAGGTTTACAGAATAACAAATCTTCAACATCAGTTTCTACAACATATCTTACATATGTAATCAAGTGAGCATCTTTAATGAAATCTGTTGCTTCATCCACTTGCAACGCAAATTAAAATGGTTTTAATATTTCTATTAATTGATCGCAAAGATCTTCAGATATATCAGAAATTCTTCTTTCCACCGTATTATCTGCAAGTGGAATCATTCTAAGCTGATCAGCATACGATTCGCCGAGCATCGTGGCTACCATGTCAATAGCTGCTGGTAGCACCAAAGTTTCTCCTGTTGAATGAGGTTTTTTGCATCTATCAATTCTATAAGAAACCTTGTACGATGCAAGTAATGATTTCGATGTTACAGGCATGGTTTTTATAAATGTTTTTTGTTGTTTATTTAAAATCTCTAATTTTCTTTGGAAAGATTATCTTGTCTTGCCAGCGTGATCTGCATGTTCTTTTTCAAGTTGTAGTTTTAATTTATTTGGCTGCATGCTATCTGCGTTCAAAATATTCATACAGAGCAAGCACAATGATCTTTTTTGATCATTAATAATCTTACATGTAAATTCCAATGATAAATAATTTGGATCATATTTTCAATGTTTGAGTTTACCAATTTTTCATAAATATATTCTCGCTTTTTACATTATCTTTACTCATACCGGCTTCCTCTGCTTCATTTAATTTTCTTTTCAACCCAGGTAGATATTTATCCATCTTAAAGGGATATTATCACATTTAATATATTAAAAATAAATAATGGGCTTAAATGAACTCAAGTCTGAATTTGACACGTGAAAAAATCGTCAATCTCCCTTCTTCTAATCATTTTTGTGGTAAATTCAAGACCATTGACAGCGAAATGTAGAAATGGGACCGATTCCTAGATTTTAAATTCTTTTTATTTAATCTTTTGTTAATTCTAAATTAATATATACTAAATTTATATAATGCACTCAATTTTATTGACTTATTAAACTTTTATTATACATTTCGCTTTCAGCGGATTTGAATTTACCACAAAATTGGAAAGAAGAAAAAGAAAAATTAACAATTTTGTCATGTGTCAAATTCGGATTTATTTCCACTATCCTTAAAAAAACCTTTGTAGAATTGAATTTTACCTCGATATTAATAAGTGTACCCAGAGCAAATGTTTAGTTTTTCGGAACGATGTAGTTTCGTAGGCACTATTAACAAACATACCTTGAAGCATCTACACTTACTACTGCACAAGAAATGACGCGTTCATTTGTCTTATTTCTCCTCGCAGGCGTTTTTCACCGAACGCTGAAGGCGTTTCTTGAGGTGCGCAGGTGCGCCCTCTCCTTGAAATAGTCTAGCGTGCCCCTCTAAGGGGGCGCACCACACAGTTTGGAAACCACTGGCTTAATTATTAGTCATAAAATTACGCTTCAACAATTTACTTTCCCAATCATTGTACTCTCTTTTTCTTAAATCTAATTTTTTTTTAATTTGATTACATGAAATTACAGGCTTGAATTTATTTCATCAATAAATTCAGATGCACAATCACGCATGACAAACCTTTGAAGGGTTCATATGAAATTTTTTTTAGTGTACAATAACATTTATTTCGAAATATGTAAAAACCTAGAAATTAGGATTATTTTACGACTTAGAGAAATATTTAACCTAATTTTCCAAGTTGTTTAAGTCTCATTTCTTTATTGTTTTTGGAATCATTTCCTTCGAAAAGTTGTCCAAATTATCTCTACATATAACATACTATTCTTATATTCAACACTTTCATTGTATGAAACATTTAAAATTAAGCTAAATAATTCCTAAGTTGGCTTAGAATTTTATTTTTGGATGTTAAAAACAATATGGCCATTTATTTTTGTCTGTCTGAAGCGCTTGCATTTTGCATTTATGATTGAATTAAAATAAATATGTTTGTTTATAAAATTACTAAGTGGAAAATATTTAAAATTAATAATAATTTTCCCATTTTTTTCGTCATACATATGCAAGTTTTTAATTAATTGTGGCATAATATTTTGGAATAACTAAAAATTGTAACGCACTTTATATTTTGAACAGATTTCGTCCAAAAAAATAAAATAATATCGAAGAGAAAAATTTAACTATTGAGAGAAATCAGAAAATTAAAATTCGAATGATTTTATCTTCATGTACTATTTATTTCACGCACCGGTATTGCAAATTTATTTTTACAAAATTAAAACTCAGTTTTGGTGATATAATTTATTGGAGTGAAGACGTGAAGCAAATTCTTATTGATGCAGACAATAAAATGATATGAAAATATTATCTGGATTTATTCTATTTATTGAAAATTTATGCCATCAATTGTATAAAAGATTTTCTGATATTGACATGGAGTTTTGGAATGCTTTTAATCAGAACGCAATTGTCAATAAATCTGATTCAAATTATGCCTTAAATACTAATTCTGAAATATAAAGATCTCATTCAAACGATAGATAGTAAAATAATAACAGATAGGTATAAAGATATAAAATATTTGTTTAGAGAAAGATTAAAAAATAATAGTCATAATTTCAATGATCTACTTCAATTGGTATTAGTATTTAAAAATGTTAAAGTTTTTTTTGATATTTGTGGAACTTTTCAATTTTCAAGTTCTTATTGTTAAAGGCTTTAGCATTATGAATTTGATTAAAACAAAATATAGGAACAAATATTAGAAGTCAATAATTTAGTGTAATTGATCTGAATAAAGTATAGCAATATTGGGGAAATAACAAGGACAGGTAACAAGAAAATAATTATTTAAGTAATAGTTTTTAATTTTTGTAATAATAAAATACACTTTTCTAATTGACTATTTTTATTTATTTTTTAATTTTGGCCCAATGTATTTTTTATTACTCAGTAAAAAAAATAGGGGGAACGTTGTATATATGTATATATATAATTTGATATTGTCTTGTATCATTCCAAATTTGTTCCAATAGGATAAAAAAAATAAAACAGTCTTTTCTAATCCATTAATAAAAATAAATACTATTTCTATTATTATTTGTCTTTATTGATTATTGCTAAAAAAAATATGTAAATAATTACTTTATCATTCTTCCACAGAAATTTGAGTGATCACTAAATTATTTTTGCTTGTGGGAAAGTAATTTATTTGTTTTCTGATTTATAGGTTAAAGTATATAAATTTGCATAGTGGAGTGTTAATATTGGGCGTTTTGATTTAAAGTTTAACAATTTCAATAATTATTAATATAATAATAATAATAATAATAATAATAATAATAATAATAATAATAATAATAATAATAATAATAATAATAATAATAATAATAATAATAATAATAATAATAATAATAATAATAATAATAATAATAATAATAATAATAATAATAATAATAATAATAATAATAATAATAATAATAATAATAATAATAATAATAATAATAATAATAATAATAATAATAATAATAATAATAATAATAATAATAATAATAATAATAATTGTTATAGGGCTAGAACGTATGTCTTTAGTTATTTATGTAACGTGTGATGATATGTAAGAAGAGGCTTGATGAACCCGATAGAGTCACCGATAAAAAATTTTGGTGGGAGAGACTGAGAGGCACTGTTACTCGCCTGTTATTCATTTAATAAATAAACTATTCTATACAAAAAATAAACCTTTTTTATTTATGGCCTGACTTCTAGTCACTATTTTGTGTACCTCCAACTAAAGTGTTTGCTATAGTGATAATCATAAAGTATAATTACATTATAATTTATCTTCATCATATTATGTATATCATATTATATTACGTAAATAAGACATCATTTAAATGACCACATCTCATTTATTTAATTACCAGAAAAAATAAATTATTTTTCACATAATGTATAATCGTATAATATAATATTAGTAAATCACTTTAAAAATGATTTTATTCTAGCATGTTAATTAAATTTCTACATATACTCAAATGTCTTTTGCTGTTTAGTTAATTTTCTCATAGTTTTATTTTATAGTGCAATTTTCCGACTCACTTGTCTCTCAATGTCATCAAATATTTCACGTCCACTGTGAGAATATTATAAATAAATTTAATTATATCAATAAAATAATTAAATAGAATATAATAGTTATTTATTCTTCAAAGATCAAAGTTTTTTTACACTTAACACGTGTTTCGAATTGTTTTAAAATTTAAAATTCATTGCTGAAACAGCTTTTATTTTAATTTTGTGTATTTTAATTACGTCTTTTGTTGTTTTTTCGGTTACTTTAATCTTCTTTTTTTCATTTAACAATGTGTAAATGTAATAAACAAAATTAATTAATTAAATCAGCATTGTATTTCCCTTAATATAAGACAGTCAGTTATTATACATCTTTAGGTTTTATTGAACAGTTGCTTCTATTTTGTAAGTTACATTAAATGTTATTAACTTTTAAAGTTAAAATTTATAATTTAAATAATTGAATTTCTATATAAATGTGAAGGAACCAATCTGTATTAATTAATTTATAATAATATAAACATATATTTATTATCAATATCAATGTAAATATTAAAATGAACGTTTTATTAAAAGAAATATTAATAATTATTGAAGAAATAGCCAATAATATTTGTTTATTAAAAATATAGAATATTTGAAATTTCTAAAATAAATATTGATTTTTCAATTAAAATACAGAGCAATAACACAGAAATTTACAAATTTAATAAATAAATTTAATTATTAGTTTAATTAAAGACGCTCTTAAATATTGAAATAATATTGTGAATAAACCTTTTACTAAAACTAATCAGAAACTTATATTAGGAACAATATGCTATTTTGAATAAATAATAAAATATTTGTAATAAATTTAAAATTCAATTTTTTTTATAATAATGTTCCAAAATAATTTATAGTTTAAATTTTAATGGATAATAGGTTATTTGCGTTATAATTTAAATTTTAAATATTTAACAAGTCATTTGTTGGATTTTTATTTTTTGCATAATAATTGTTTTCCAATTATAATTGATCAAATCTGACAGTGAAGCACCATAATTTCCAGTAATCACTGTCTCAAAATATTTAAAATAATATGAAATAGTTATTCTTTTATTAATTACATAATTCACATCAGCTGTTAATTTTAATAATTATCTAATTGTTTTGCACTTAAAATAAGTAAACAAATAATTAAATATTATTTGTTTAAATGAATTCTGTAGAAATAATTGGCTCAATTTTAATTAATCATTATTTTATGAGATTCAACAAATTTATATGAATTATATTATTTGTATTATATTAAATTTATCATGTTAATCAATGATTAAAACAATTATCTTTTTAAAACCGATATTTTATATAAATTCTAAAATTAGTAATTTGTCATTTTTTTGAATTTATTTTTTTAATAAAAAATAGAATAATCAATACAGTTGAAAATAAATTGAAAAATTGTTTAAAAATCTGGGTTGTTCATAAAAATTATTCCTATACAAGAATATCTTAATAATTTTCTCTCTTCATCATCCTTTATCTCTTTTATATCATACCCATACATTAGCATCCTACATTATATAACTGACTTTTTTTCACCGTATAATAATATTCAAATCATAATTATTGTTAAAATGATATTTCTCCTGTTTTCATTATCTAATGATATTTTACAGTGATGTAGTCAACCAAATAAGTTGCGAACAGCTAAGCAGTTCAGCTAAAATAATGTAATATTTTATAATTTATTAAAAATAAAATCAAATTTCATTTCATATTAGGATTATATATTAATCGTAAACAATTAAAATTATAAAATAATATTTGTACGAATTGTACAAATTGTAATTTAAAATTTTTTTATTTTAAATAAATGTTGTAGAAGCTGCAAAAATCATGATTTTTTTCTAAATTATTATTTGAAAATTATATGATGGTAATTTTGAATGAATTTCCAAGTCTTGATTAATAAGCCTCTCTATAAAGTATCGCCGAAATTATATTTTTAATATTTTTATAATATAACGGTCATTTTTTCATTATATTGATGATTTAACCAATACAATTTACAGATTATCAAGATTTATATTTAATAATGCCTTTATTTATTTTCATTCTGACGAAAGTTCAAAAATGTAATTCTACGCAACTCAAATTTTTCGTTTTGTTTTTATCAAGTATTCTTTATATTGCATCTGATGTGTTGCATAGAATTACATTTTTAATCTTTTGTATGAATAAAGATAAATAAAATATCATCAAAATAAAGAAAACAGATTAATACTGATAAAAATACAAAAATATTTACTGATAGGATTTATTATATTTTTCAAGATAAGTATTTTTGGTTTCAACCCGGACCAGTAGAGGTTGGACATAATTATTCACTTTTAAGCTGACGATGAGCCATGGACACTAAAATAATATGATTTTCCAATGATTTCCTAAAATGTGTAATATAAAGATTTTCAGAAATAAAATAAAGAATAGAAATCGAAGAATCTGTATTTACAATTTTAATTTTAATTAATTTGTCAGATGGTTTGTAAGTCTTCTTTGAGAATTAAAGCTTTAACAATATTCCCATTTAAAAAAGCTCATTAAATGTAATTACCGTTAGTTTATATATTAAGAAATGTTAAATAATTTGTCTACTTAAAGTATCAACTATGAGAATAGATCTCAACAACATAAGTGTGAACCAAGCGAAATCATGACCTCCCGATATGTAGTTTGGAATTGTTGGTGAATGAGAAAGTGAATACATCAATAATTAAACTTTAGAATCTTTGCAGACATTTCTCATTCATTAATTTTAAAAAATACAGCTCTGTAGTACCAAATCTTTTATGATAATTCATGTACTGCGTAGGTGACCACTACTGTCTAGCAAAGAGTTCTTATAGGCTCAGGGGCAAAATAACGTTAAGGAATGTTGAGTCAAAATCCCAAACCCATCCACGTCGATTCGTTATTATAAGATTAATTCACACTACAGTTTATAATAGTACATCTGTTTTCATTTTTATATGATCTTTTTTGCTCCTGTTTTGTATACAATTTTGTATTTAATCAACAACCTTGAATCTGAACTCTTCATAGGCAAACCTAGACTCATCCCATAGTGTCAAGTGATTTCATTACAAATGACAATTTTATTTCTAATAAAATGTCTTTATTTCTTCAGATATTGACTCTATTGACATGGAAAAAGATGGACGGTTATGTGAAATTCATAATATCAGTAGTCTCATTAAATTGTTCTTTCGACAATTGCCCATTCCACTAGTAACATTAGAAGTTTCCTCCATGTTAATGGATATTATAAGTATATTATATTTAATAATTCAAAATTTTCATTAATTTCAAATCTAGAAACTCAGGAAAATCAAAAAGTGCGATTAGAACAATTTACGGATTGCTTATTACGATTACCTTTGGTGCATTACACAACTCTGAAATATTTAATGGCACATTTATACAAGTAGTTCTTTAATTTATTATTAACATGCTCTATATAACCTGTCAAAATGACGGCCTTTTTCATGTTTAAATTTCACCTCTAGATAATTAGGTAATTTTATGTTCTAACAATGTATAAATCAAAACATATAAATAATTCTTTTCTAAAAAGTTATTTTTATGTATAGAATATCTAATAATTGTTGATTAATTAGTATTTATTTTAAACCTTTAAATATCGTTACAGTCATACATTATTACATATCAAATGATGTATTCAGATTATTTGTTTCAAATTAACCATAATTTATAATTTAATTTTCAATGAATAAACCAAACATTAAATATTTTTATCTAGAGATTTTGCATATTTCAAGCTAGTCCATTGAATATTTCCCAAATTTAGAAAGGACAGAGTTCTTGATGAATATTGTTAACTATCAGTACCATTTTATCAATAAGACAAAATACCTAGTGCTTTTAAACTTGTAATAACCTCCGAAATATCTCAAGAAAAACTTGTAATTACCCATTATAAAATTCAATTAATTTCATTAAAATTACGTAGAGTTTGAAAACACTTCTGGAAGGACATTGGCACTATACACTATTAGTTTGAAGTCTGCAAAATGAAAAAAATACAAATGTCAAAAAACGGCCACAGTAACTATAGCGTGCCAATTATTATAACATACCACGGTTAAATAATTTCTGTTTTCAATGATTATAATAAATATTTACAATGTATCACTTATGTAATTCACAAAGGGCTGCATTATGAAAATGTCTTCTAGATATTTTAAGTTAAGTTAGGTAAAGCTTTCTTGGTTCAATGAGATATCACACGCAGATTAGCATTATATTATCTTAGGACCAGTAAAGAGGCTGCCTTTTGAATCAGGATATAAGAGGGGAGTTGATTTATTAACAGTAAAAGTTTCTACTACAACTATTAAAGTTATCCTATATTTACTTTTTTTATAATATTCAAAATAATTAAAATCTAACAATTAACATTGGATGACATCAGTAAAAGCTATGTCGTCAGTGTAATATTTAATGCAACTTTGATTCATCGCAATTACAAGCAAAATTTCCCAAAAATCATGTATTGTAGAATGTATTATTTTCAACGCATTTTAATTTTTTGGAGCTACTATTAAAATATTTATTTCATATCTAATGCAAAAATTTGTAAATAATTTGATACAAAAATTTTGTCGGGGTGTTACCGGAGTTTTAGGAATACTGCAGAATGAACTATAAATTTTTCAGTAACTTTGAAAATAATTTCAGTTTTTAACAAAATTTTATGTTACATTATTTCTTAATTTTTTTCTTACCCATCGCATTTATGACTAAAAGTGCAATATTGTTACACAATTATTTTCAGCATCGAAAATAACAGGAAATTACTCACTGAATGTCAACTAAAAAACATTTTTAAAAAAGTATGTGCATAATTGAAATTTAATCGGCTATAAGCAAACCATTTGAATATAATATTCATGAGACCGGGGCCGCATTTACAATTTTGTGGCCCCTAGGTAGAGGCGGAATTGGGGCGCATATATGCAATTTTACTTTCTCTCTTTGGTGAGAAAGTCATGTAATCGTGCAAAAATTAAATATTTTATATTTTGCGGAATAATTTTCAATTTGGGATACAAAAGATATCTAAATAATTAACTGAATTTTTTTATATTTTTATTTTATTAATTTTATTAATTCATGACTTCATTCATAGCTCTGGATAATTTAACAGAAATAATTAATAATCTTATAATGAAAAACACATTTAAAAAAGCTTTTTTCCACATTTTTCTCGCGAAAATTGATCTGTTAATCAATCATAATCTAGATTCTAGACATTTCATTTAAACCTTCATTGAGATTTCATCTTGAGACTTCATTAATCCAAGTAATTTATCACAGACTGTTTTCCCACAACCATAAAAATGGATCGAATTTTGTAAGTCCGATAAAGTTTCCATTGCCTTCCATTCTAAAAGATTCATTACTACCTCGAAACGCAAAATTCTTTTCTTCTAATCTGCATATAACAGCGACAATTGTTTTCAAAATCATTTTCCAATAGTTTTGCTCTTTTACAATCTCATCTTCCAATTGTGTATTTAACAAATTCCTACCTCTTCGAGTTAAATAAAACAATATGGCTTCTCGATGTTCTGCAAAATTTTCGTGGTTTTTCAACAAAGAAGAATTTTTCCAATCCCTCAATCCTTTTGTAGCAAGAGAGTAATTAGAAGTTTTGAAAATTTTCCAAACGAAACAGAAGACAATCCTTACTAAAGATAAATAAACTAACTATTCACGAGAGTAATGGACTGTGATAGATCTTCATTATTTTTGTTGTTTAGCATTATTTGCGTCTCTAATTGTGCTTCTAATGTGACTTGTTCTTCTTGATTCTGATACTGACTTGGCGAAAAATTGATCTAACTTGGGAAGGTTCCTAATATCCTCATTCTTTTTCAGCACTGATGTTCGTCACTTTCATAGGTTCTTTTCATTTGGCTCCTATTAAATGGCTCCTAATAATACATTAATCATTTTATCAATAAAAATATTGTTTTATGTAGTGTTAACAAACCTTTACCTTTTGTTAAAAAGTAAAACTTTGATTTTCTAAAAGGATTCGTTTATTATTTTTATTTATTTTGTAAATTTGTTTTTAAAACTTTCAAAAAATCGAAAATAGCCTGCTTTAAATAATGCAAGGGCCCCATGCCAAGGGGGTTTTATACTTATATATTTTATGTGTTTGAAAGAAGGAGCTTCAATATCACTTTTAATGATGCATTAGGATATTTTCTGATTTAAAGATTTGAAGAATTATTATACAAATTTGACAACAATTTGATAAAATTAAGTAATGAAATAAATCTGGCTTAATGACCTCTGATAAAAATGTTTTATATTATAACTACAAGCAATGTATTTAAAAACTTAACCTAGATTTTTTGCAAATTGAAAAGAAATTGAAATACATTTTTTTGCTTATAGAAGATTGAATTTGGAAATGGTGTAAATAATCAAAGAAATAACATGTAAATTATTTGTTAAATTAAAATGTTTGAATTTTGATTCTTGTTGTAACTTAAAAATAATCAGATTTTTTTGGTTATTTTAAATAGAAATAATTTATGTCCAAGAGTGTCATTTTGTCCAAAGTGACTTAATAAACATTTTACTCATTTTGATTATAATTCATTATGATTATATAAATATAATGTTAAAATAAATCTGTTTTATAATTTAAATTACAAAAGACCAGTGTAGAATAATTTGAGTTATTTCTGTTATTTGAATCGAATAGTCTTAGAAATTTTATTTTGATGAGTATTATTTTATTTTTGTTGTGATTTTATATGAATATTTGAATCAACCATTAATAAATTTATACATCTGTGGTGGTGATATAATGCTATATTAAAATACAATACTATAATATTATATAAACCTCAAATTATTCAAATGTTGTACAGTATAAACAATTGTAATGATTGTTCTGTTGTTTCAATAGTTTAGAAAATACACAGAAATTAATGTTATAAATTAAAAATAATTTTATTTTATTAATATTTCTAGAAATTATTTATAGATCTTCCAATGTAACACAAATTTTCGACATTACCTTGATAATAAGTGTTATTAACCGGTTAAGTATGACGGGTTTGATAATGATTCGTCTATAAAATTGCGCATTATTCGAATAATTTAAAAAATGTCAATAGTCAAAATCATTTACTCAATGAAATTTAATGAAATATAATTTTAGACTTTCTTCGTTTTCTGACATCAATAAAATGACAGTTGAAAATTTAGCAATTATATTTGCGCCGAGTCTTATCAGCCACCAGCCAATTCCTATTTTACCAAATAGCGGTCCCTTATCAGCTTTCGACATGCAAGAAATAGTACATAGGACTCTCCAGTCCAGTGTTGATATTGTTGAAGATTTGATACGATTTAATGAAAGTTTATTTGTCAACGAAAGACAGGTGTAGCTTTTTATTTTTGTGTTGTAATTCTATTCGCAGATTAAAATTTGAAAAAATTCAATTCGATGTTTTATCGATTTTATTATTATTATTGTATTGATTATTATTATTATTATTATTATTATTATTATTATTATTATTATTATTATTATTATTATTATTATTATTATTATTATTATTATTATTATTATTATTATTATTATTATTATTATTATTATTATTATTATTATAATGATTATTATTGTTATTGTAATGATTATAGATTATTTTGTATCTATTGTCTTATTCCGGTATCGTTATTATTGTTATATTTTAACGAGTCCTTGTGCTATTTTGGTTGTTTTAGTTCTATTTTGTTATTTGTATATGCTTTGTAAAGTTAATTCGAGAGTCAATTATCGTATTTCGTCATCAGAAGTATTTGTTATCATTAATCGATATGTTTATTTGTTATCGCTTCTGTAATTGTTGTCGTTATTATTATTATTATTATTATTATTATTATTATTATTATTATTATTATTATTATTATTATTATTATTATTATTATTATTATTATTATTATTATTATTATACTATTTTCATCTGTATATGATAATATATTGCGGAATATAATTATTCATTATTCTTGATTTACACTATTTTATTTACGATTTAACAATTTTTTGCTGTATATTATTTGAATTTTGTTGATTCGTCATAATAAATTGTTTTCAAAGTTTTGATTTAATCTGTTTATATATTCAATTCTTCATCGTATGTAATATTTGAAATTTTATTTATAAATTTTTTTATATTTTTGGATATAAATTTTTTAAAATGGACTTTTATAAAACGATTTTAATCATTATAAATATTTCATGAATATATATATATATATATATACCTTAATGATTTTTTTCAGCTTAAATTTATTTTTAATGGTGTAAAAATTATTTTTACGGATGTCTAACATTAAAATTATATAAACAGTACAAGCTTTGTGGTACCCAGTGCAAATCCCAAATCGAGCTTTTGGCTCTTATCAGTACTATGCATTAGACGCGAAGATTTCTCTTCGTGCCAGGTAAGTATACAATATTGCTGATTACACTCTATTGCATACTTTCCGTGGTACAATGGAAATCACATCACTTGCAAATTAGCTAAATCACAGAAAAAATATCTGCAAACTTGTAAAAATGGCGTATCAAAAATCATAATCACCTCTGCAGACACCGTCTATACACAGAAACAGTTTACATGTGCATCCGTAAACCTTTAGCATTTTTAACTTGTAATGGTGTAAATTTTTTTTTCGGATGTCTAACATTAAAATAATATAAAAATTACAAGCTTTGTTTAGCTATTATAATATTAACTTATAGATTATTTTATTAATTGGCTTTGGAATTTTGAAGTACTTTATGTTAATTTGATATTTTAATTATTAATAAATATTTAATATAAATTTCAATTAAAGCTGCATATTTTTTCAAAATTAACATTGTCAAATTAAATTAAAATATTATTAAATGAACGATTAGCATTATTAATAAACAGAAATTTTTAAGCAAAGTTTATATTAAGTATAAAATTTAGTGAAACTTTAAAAATCAAGTCAATTTTCAAATATTAAATGGGGAAATTTGCTAAAATAATATAATTATTAAAAGTCTATGTTATGTTGATTTGGTGTTTTAAAATATTGAAAATGTATTTAGAAATATAATGAAACCTAGAAATGAGCCTCCGATGATACTAATTTATACATGAACTAAATTGATCTCTTAAATTATTGACTTCGTCACTAAGTATAAGTGATCACTTAATTTTTAATATTTTGGTCTCTTATTTTTTATTGATTACTAAAATAGGTTTAGGACAGATTTTTATCTTAGCTTGACCACGACAGACTTATCCCTTTTATAGAAAAACTCAATTTAAGAATTGAGGTTCATTGTGGTCTTCGTCATGTAACTAGTTGCATCTTTAGACTAAAGTTTCTCCATCAAATTAATTCATATTAAATATATTACATATTAAAAAGTTATTAATATATAACCCAGTGATTCAATTCATTTTAGTGAAAGATTCACATAATTTTCTTTAATTCTATCAATTGCATTTATTATTATTTAATTTTTCACAAATATAATAAAGAATCACAGAATTTAATTATATTAAAATTAATTTAAATTTATACAGAAAGTAAAAATAATATTAAATGGGAGATTAATGTTTGGAATAATAAATTAAATTGAAAAAAAAGATTTTCAATTTAACTTACTTTCTAATTTTTTTGTTTACTTAAGGCATTTTGTTTTCACTAATAGAATTTGGTGGCTGAAAATAAATTTAAGTTTCTTTATTATTTATCATTTCGCGAGCAAGTCCGCAAAACATTAATCACATTAAACTCATGAAATAAATTCATTTATTAACCAAATTAAATTAATTATATAAACTCGAATCTCGTGCTAAACTAAAATGGGGAAATATCAAATAATTTTTGAAGTGCATTTCAATGTAAAATTATTCAGATGAGTTCAAAATGTTACTTTTTTTGTATTTACTTTTATTTTGTAGCTGAATGTAGTTGGGCACCCCACCTAGTGAAGGAGATAGAAATGAATGAGGCTGATGAGCTTGGAAGGAAACTAGGATGAGATAAGGATATGGATGGATGAAGCTGATAAAGAAAATAACGATGGGAAAACTCCAAAGAGGGGTGGATTGGAATATGTCACTCAGGTTTTGAGTTGCTATACTATGCGTCACATTTTTATGACAATATTTTTTAATCAAATTTCCAGAAATCTCAGAAAGAACATCGATAAACACAAGACTAAATTTTTGATGAATTAACAAAATTTTATTTTTCATTGCTTTAAAACAACGTTGAAGATTTTTCTCTCCTTTGTCACTCTGGTAACTCTGGTATTTTCATGATTTTAAAAATACTTTTAAAGGACTAACCAGCCGATCAAATGTTTTAAAATTTATGGTAATAATTACAGTAAAACTTCTAATGTCAATGATTTAGGCAACCTTTTAACATTCCACCTTTTTTCTGGTCCATAGTTTCGACTTTGCAGTCGCATCAACCACAAACAGAAATAAATAAACATTTCAGTGGTCGCTTATTTTTAAGTTGTAAATTTTAAATCATTATTTGGTTTTTATTTTAATAAATTTAAATGCATTAAAATGAAATATCAAGTGTAAGGAATGGGAAAAGTCCTGGAATTCATAAAAACAGTATTTCTCCAATACCGGTATTACTGGTAGTAGTAGGATGTGTCACCACTGGCACACCCCCCCCCCCGGGGGTGGGGTAAAAAAATTTTTTTTTCAAGGTCAAATTTTAAACAAAGACATATGACTCATCAAGGTCATTGAAACAAAGGCCATGACTCATCCTATGACTCATCAAGGTCATTGAAACAAAGAACATGGCTCATCAAGGTCACTGGATGACTCATCAAGGTCATTGAAACAAAGACCATGACTCATCCTATGACTCATCAAGGTCATTGAAACAAAGACCATGACTCATCAAGGTCACTGGATGACTCTTCAAGGTCATTGAAACAAAGACCATGACTCACCCGATGACTCATCAAAATTCTCAAGGTCATTTAAACAAAGACCATGACTCATCCTATGACTCATCAAGGTCATTCTCAAGGTCATATGACTCATACTATGGCTCATCAAGGTCATTTTCAAGGTCGTATGCCTCATACTATGACTCATATGACCTTGAATTTTTTTCAAGGTCATATGACTCATAGTATGACTCATCAAAATTCTCAAGGTCATTTAAACAAAGACCATGACTCACCCTATGAC